>JAODAL010039007.1:0-38498 GCA_025379985.1 Phyllomedusa bahiana | reverse complement strand
AACCCCCAAAAACCTAGGATTGGAGGTTTCTCTGATCCTGTCTGTTAGAGCAAGAACCTAGGGGCGACATGTATGAACTAGGCGAATAGAGGCCACTTCTAAATAGTTTTAAATCAGTGTAGGATGTGCCAATATGTATGGATCTGTTCTTCTGCAGGTCACACATATCCAGTTACACTATGACAACTTTGGACTCAGGTACACCACTTTTAACTTGGTTTGGCTGTTCTAAGGTTATGCACCTAGTTTTGGGGTTAAACATTCATAAATGTGTAGAATCACATGGTTGTGGTGCGACACGCCAACAGAACGCCCCCACATCTTGGGTGCATTACAAAGAGGCGCGAGTGCTTCATTTTGGAGTGTACCTGCTCATTCATCTAGAGAACAGGGCTGCATCAGTTTTTGGGCTGAAGGAACACCAGAATACTGGTGCAGCCCCATTCATACATGTCACCCTAGGTGTCATTAGACAGCCAAGTTTCTGCTTTATCTATATTGGCCTAAACCTACTCGGCCATAAAAATACTTGTTGTTTGGAATAAGGCCGCATGTTGACCACTGTAAAATGGCATATTTGCAGTCACTAAGGTGTTACATTTCTGTGAAACATCATAACTATGGTATGTTATAGAAATAAAGCACGTACGAGCATGTAAATGAAAAATAGTTACAAAATGTAACGGAGCGGCGCCGAAGGACGTACGCCGAAGCGCCGACCGCAGACATCCGGGTGTGGATCCTCTGTGATCACCGCAGGCGAGGTGGTAGCTGGAGGACCACGCCAGGGAGTGGAGTCTAAGGGGCCCCTGGTCTTCGCCAGAGCCCGCCGCAAAGCGGGATGGACTTGGCTGCGGTACCCCCAGGTCACTACCCCTGACGTGGCTACCTGCGGTGACAGCCGGGGTGCAAGACAGGAATCCAGGCGGTGGAATACAGGAACATATACAGTAGGATACAGGAGGGTTAAAAGTACACATAGCACCACAGGATACGGCAGGAACTGGACGGGTAACACATCAGGTACAGACCAGGGAACACGGCAGGAACAGGAGAGCACATACAGGACAGGAACACAGCAGGATACAGGAGACACAGACACAACGGACGGACGGTCAGGAGCTCAGATGACAAAGACACTGGACCAGCATCTCAGGGGTTAAAGGCTCCAACAGCAGACCTGAGATGCTGGCAGGAGCTCAAGATGGGAAGCAGCTGGACACAGCAACAGACTGCAATGAACTGACCCAGAGCAGAGGCAGGAACTTCCTCTTATAGGCAGGGGACAGAGGTAAAGTGGAAGTAGACAGAGACAAGTAACCTATAAAAGACAGGAAACTGCAGCGCGTGCCGTAAGAGGAACAGAGCACACACAGGAACCCAGGAAGCAACAGAACAGGACAGGACAGGTAAGCACAGGAAGGCACAACACGCCGATGGTCCAAGGCAGGGAACCGCGGCGTGAACCGTAACACAAAAACAGTTTCAAACAAATAGAATAAATGTACATATAAGTAAATATTTCAATATACATACAAGGCAGCAGTAAACAACCATACAAGGTGTGAATACAGAATGTAGAAAGTATATAGAAGCCTTATCTAAAGTATTTGCTATTGAAATACCATCACCTCCCACATGGATTTGTACTTTTGCAATCTTCCCTGGATGATACTGCAGCTCTTCTGCTTGCTGGTGTGAACTGGTCTTTCATTTGTATTCAGCTATGTACTAAATAATTGCTGCACTTAAAAATATTAGGTATTTGAGAGATTGTTCATCAGTATTTTGTACCTGTGCAATTTTTCCCATGTTGGGGCCTTTCTTTTGCCTACTGGTAATGGTAATGGATTTTTGACCTGCCATTCAAGCAGAAAGTATGACCTTTTCTTTGTGATTTTATATCCTTTAGAAACTGCCAGAATGTACTATAGCCAACTGAAGGTGTTGGATCCCAAACCCCTAATTCAAAATCTATTATAAAGATTGTAGCCTCTACATGGTTAAGGTAAGTTTGGCACGGCAGTTGGATTTTTTAATGCTGGGGCTATAATTTGCAAATATTTCTAGGGGAAGACAGTTCTTTTTGTTTATATTGTGTATTCTATATTTCAAACGACATGTGTGCTTTGTTGCAAATCCTGAATGCAATTAATATGCGTATATTTGTCATTATTGTTCACTGCTTGCCAATATTAAAGCACATAACAGGCTTTTCACACACCTAGAATGTCTGAAAAAAATCATACTGCACTGAATATACAGACAAAAAGATTTTCTTAGTGCAAGGCTGGGTCAATAGTGAATGCACTGAATACACATATCATACAGTGTTTATATAGTATACTTTCTACATTCTATATTCATATCTTGGAAGGTTGTTCATTGGCGAATTGAACGTATATTGAAATCTTTACTTATATTTACATTTATTCTATTTGATTGAAACTGTTTTTGTAACTATTTCTCATTTAGATGTTTATACATTTCCTATTCTATGACATATCACAGAATGAGAAAACAATATTTGGCTTTGTACATCCAAAACATTTTTTGAAAAAAATGAGCATAGGTGCATACTGGTGTGGTTGCCATATACATACACATTCCAAATCCCAGCAGCACACTATCAACTAAAAAAACTATCAAAAGGCACATAGGAAATTTGAAAAGCATTTCTGCTATTTAGGATACATTAAAATTTTTTTGAGGTTCTTAGTTCACAGTTTTGATCAAAACTGCTTAAGCCCACCCACCTATCTTCAAGGGGACCTCAAAGATTGGGAGTTGGGCTTAAGCAGCTTTGATCAAAAATGTGAACTAAGAACCTCAAAAAAAATTTCATGTATCCTAAATAGCAGAAATGCTTTTTCAAAAATTCCTATGTGCCTTTCCCTTTGTCATCCCATCACCACTCCAGCAATGCGATCTTGGAGAATCGATGGGTTTCAACAGCACTTAGGACCTTAATGAAGTAGCCAAAGTCTACATTCAGTGTACACATAATAAGCTTAGTTGAGTGAGGGTGCATTTTTGAAGTGTACTGTTAGTTTTACACTTTCAGGCATAATCGACGGCACTAAATAAGTGGTCCAGTGTATTATGAATAATGCTCATATGTTTAAGTCCCATAGTAGGACTGTATAATAGCAAAAAAAAAAAAAAAAGTTGAGTAAAGACATAAAAAAATGCAATTTCCTTTCACTTTTTCCTTATTTTCAAACCTATAAATAGTTGATATTTTCATATCTGTAACGCCCCAAATTAAAAATGATTAAATTTTTCATCTCACACAGTAAACTGCATAAAAATGTACAAACCTGCTAAAACTGCTTTTTTATCCCTCTGCTTTCTTAAAAATAAAGAAATCCCAAAAGAATACAAAAAACTATAATTGTTCCCACAAAAAAATCCCTTATACAGTTAGTCTGTTAAATATTTTTTTTATAGGTCCTGAAATGTGGAGGCACACAAAATAGCTTGTTTTTTTAAGAATTTGTTTTTGTTGTGTGAAAGTAAAAAATAAAAATAAAAAACTGCAAACATTTTGTAATGCTGAAATTGTACTGATACAATGTTTATCATGGTATTTTTACTGCACAGAGAATGGCATAAAATTGACCTCTTACCGCCGTAGCCAGTGTTGGCCTCTATGACTTGACTTCATTTTCTAATTTGACATGTTTCACTTTATATGGTAATAACCTTTAACCCCTTAAGGACCTTGAGTTTTTTTTTTTCTTGGCTGCCATGTTTTTTTCTTCTCCACTTTCCAGAGCCATAACTTTTTTATTTTTCCAACTACCTAGACAAATGAGGGCTTTTATTTTGTGGAACATGATGCACTTTCTAATGTAAAGAAAAGTAAATATGTTCCCTCACCACCTTTGTTTATCTTTTGTAAAAAAGTATTTGTCTTCAATAAAGCTGCAATTTTTAACCATCGCTGGAGGTAAGAGTCTAATTGTAGTTTCTAATGGTGTCATTCATTGTACCATAGAATATACTGGGAAAGCGCAAAAAAACTTCAAGTGGGGAAAAATGTGAAAAAACGTCCTTGCGGCAGCTTTGCCTGTGTTCTCTGTTTCTGCATTTACACAATTCCGCAACACCAACATTATGTTTTTTGGGGTTTTGTAAAGTACCGAAAAAAAAAAACAAAACATTTTCTAATTTTTTTAAAATTTTCACGACGGGTTTCTATTTTCGGCGACTAATAATTTTTTTCTACTAACACTTACAAAACGGACTTGAGTAAGGATGCATATTTTGCGGGCTGAAGTATACTCCTTATTGGTACCAGTTTGGAATACATGCAACTTTTATCCCAATTTTTAGGGGACGTGAAATGGCCAAAACATCGCAATTTTGCCGCCCAGCTTTTGGGATAAACAACTTATTATTTTATGTTTCTGATTTGTTAAATGGCGAAAGGGGGGTGATTTGAGCCTTTAAAAATAAAAATAAAATAATAATTATATAATATAAAAAAAAATTTTAATAATATAAAAATTTTATAAAATTTTTTTTATTACTTGTAAACATTTTTTTAACTTTGACATAAAGTCCCCCTAGGGTGCTTGACCACTAGGAGGCATGATCATTTATACAGCCTAATTATATAGACAATGCATTAGGGTGTACCAACATGGCGGCGATAGAAGCGGCTTCTATCAAGGCTTCCAGCTACCACGTTAAGCAATCAGGACACAGCAATCTCACTGCTGATGTCCCCATCAGAGTGAGAAATGGAGTGCAGCAGTCAGCAGGTTATGTAGCGGAATTGCGGCGCAATCCCCCTATAAATTCCTTTACCGGCACTGGGATGTAAGTTTGAGTGAAGTGTCGTTAAGGGGTTAATGATTTTACCTATTCATGTGATTCAGAGATTGTTTTTTCGTGACACAGGGGGACAGATTTATCATTACTGTCTAACTCTTAGACAGTGTAAAGTTAGACTGTCATTAGACTTAATTATAATAGTGTTCATAAATCTGGCACAGGTTAAAGCTGTCAAGTCTAACTTTCCACAATTTTTAAGTTGGCTTACTTTATGTCACTAACTGTGCCACAATTGTGGTGCATTTATTGGAGCATAAGTGACTAGAAACTGTCTAAAAAACATAAGGCAACATGTACAGTATTTATGGGACTGCCCCAGTATTCTGGTGTCCTTTCAGTTCAAAAACTGTCGCAGTCCTATTCTCTCGATGTATGAGCAGGCGCACTCCAAAAGTAGCCACATTCTGCAGCGTCTGTGCCACTTTGCAATGCGGCCAAGATGTAGGGGGGGGGGGGGGGGGAGGGTTCTGGAGGCCTGTCACACTACAACTAGATGATTCTACATATTTATGACTGGAGGACGGCAAAACTGGGCGCATTACAGCTCGAACAGGAAGACCAAGTTAAAAGTGGTTAACCTGAGACTGAGTTGATGTTTTGGAACTAGAAAGTGCTAATTCTATGAACCACAGTAGAACAGGTTCATAAATTCATGCGCATTCTACACTGCTTTAAGGCTATTTAGAACTGGTTTCTATATGCCTAGATCATACATGTCGCCCATAATAAATGGGGTGTAAGTAATGTATGTCATTATTTTTTGTGCAAATTATGCCTGAATTCTGGAACAACTGCTTTCGTAAAGGGGCCCCATTATGCTATAAGTTCATAATTAGTTTTGGTTGATAAAGTCCTTGTTTCAAAATCAGAAAATTTCAAATTTAAAACATATCTGCTTGTAAGACAGATGTCTACCACACAAAACAGTTTATAACTTGTATTTACCATATGTCTATTTATGTTGGCATCATTTTTTCAAATGTCTTTTTATGGACATTATGAATTTAGTAGCAATTTTCCCATTTTGAAGAAAATTTGCAACAGGGTTTTTTCTAGGACCATTCCACTTCTTTTATGGCTTTGAGAGGCCTGTATTCTAGACAACCCAGTAAGTAACAATTTAAAAGACTTTTTAGGAAGCCGCTTAATCCATTGTTTCACATGAATTAAAGCAAAGTGGAGGAGCAATTCCAAAATGTCAATTTTTTCAGATTTTAAATTGTATTAAATTGTTTTTTACTGGAACATAGTAGATGTTAACAGGAAAATGCAACTACAATATTCCTCCAATTCTGCTGTGTTTAAAAATATGCCATATGTGGCCCTAGTGTGATATTTGACTCAAACACATGTCTCAGAATAGTAGGAACAACTACTGGATTTTTGGGTCTCATTTTCATTAAGATTTTTTAGGTGTCATTTTATGTTTGCTGACATCCCCTGGTGATAAAACAAAATAAACACCCCTCATTTTGGAAACCACCCCCCATGAGGAATATATCCAGGGGTGTATTGACCCTACTGGTGCTTCACAGATTTTTATAGTATTGGACAGTGATTTTTTTTCCAACAATATGCAGTTTTAGGAGAAAAAAATTTAATTTTCACAAGGAATCGTAGAACAAAGCACTCCAAAAATTGTTGCACACTTTCCTCCAAGCTTGGCAATACCCTACCTGTGGGTGTTAACTACTGTTTTGGTGCATGGCAGGGAGTACAAGGGAGTGTCGCTATCCGGCTTTTGGAATGCAGATTTTGGTGGGTGACATGTGGTATTTACAAATCCCGCATAGTACCAGAACAGGTGGCCAGTACGTAATTCTATAGCAGGCATATTGGGTGTCGTACCTGTGTGCACTACAATATGCCATGTGAACTGCCCTAACCAAGACACACTGTTGTGACGCTGCTGTGTGAATAAACTCGGAGACAACAACTGACCTAAAGTAGTAATTATGTACGTAACATATCGACAGCCTGCTTTCAAAGGATCCGAGGACAAAATAGGAAAGTATTTATGAACAAAGTCACAAATTTGTCTATATTCTAAACTGTAGGTAATAGAAAACATAATAGGAGTTTTATAAGGGATTCTGCAGTAGATGTAATCTTCTTTTTATTGATAAGAAGTGAATTTCTATCAATAGATGAAGCAAGCTTGCAAGTTCGTGATAGAGAACAAGATGATAGAGACCAAGGGCCACATGCATGAAAACTGTCTAGGTCTAAGACTTTCTTTGTTGCCCATAGCAATCAATCAGAGCCCCACTCTTATTTCATATAGTGCTCTAGGAAAAATGAGAAGGGTGCTCTGATTGGTTGCTGTGGGCAACAAAGTGAATTTTAGACCTAGACAGTTTTCATACATGTGGCCCTAAATATATGTACTTTTTAAATTTTTGTACTTATTGTTAAGCATTTGTAATGGGGAAAGGGCAGTGTACGTGTTTTACTTTTTGTGTGCTTTTTTTTGCTTTTCTTTTACTTGAGGACTACACTCTGTGATCACATGATCACTGATATAATGCATACAGTATTGTACTGCAATGTATTATACTACTGTCAATCACCATGCCAGACCATGGCATAGTATTTCCATACATGTTCCTTCATAATTTCGATATGAGCCTATAATGTACAAAAAAAAAGAACCATGGGATGAAAAGGCGTGTCCACATTCTAAGTAGATACTCTGATACAGTATTCAAATGGTTATACAAAGAATGCTGATCAATGTCAATGGTCTCTTTTTTAATCCATGAACTAAGCACTTCTACTGAATAGCACCTATTACACCTACCCCTCATCTCTATGGATAAATCCCTCTCCTTTCCTGTTATAACTAAATAATATATATGTGACCACTACTATTGCCAAGCTCCATGCACACTAGCTTATTAAGCTCCATGCACAAGTTCTATTCAGAACCAAGGAAAGGGTCAGATTCCATTTAGTAAGATCAGAAAAGCCTTTAATTGCATCTAAAAATGTAAATGATATAATAGTGATTAGATATCACTTTAATAAAGGAAAATATATTTAATTATTTCCAAAGAAACATCCTTAGGAGATAGCATCCCGACTGCAAAATGTCTGTAAATGTTATAAATTTTGATATCCGTGTTTGCTGTATAGATCTGGAATTGCAGGTATTTTCCAGGGTTTTCCAGAAGTCAGGTTGGTTTTCCCTTTTTAGGGAGTTCGCAGATCACACCAGATCAGTAACCAAAGGGATATTGTTACCGAATGCTGCGACCTGGCCTTTCATGTTATCATTATTCATCACTGTAAAATAGTGCAAGACAAGATAAGATGTTATTGTTTTTCACTTGAAGAAAGACAATAAAATGTTTTACAAAAAAAAATAAAAATAAATAAATAATAATAACAATTTTTATTTCCATTTCATATACCTAAGGCATTTTACTAGACCAGGTACCATGAAGTAGATGGTGGATCCACTGGGTCACCATGAGAGATGACACTAACCATGCCAGGGAGTGGAGTCTAAGGCAATGTTCACACGGCTTATTGCCGACATAATTGCGGGGACGGATTCGCCCCAAAATTACGCTGGCAGCTGTGCAGCGGGGGGGGGGGGGGGGTGGCGGCGGGCCCATAGACACTCATTATTCACGGCGCGTACACGGCGTAAATAATGTGCATATAACTTTCTCCCCCCGCAGCGTAATCGCCGAGCGGGGAGGGGAGACGGAATCCACAGTTCTCTATGAGAACTGTGGATTACCGTAGTTACTGGGACGGATTGGAGCCGGATTGGAGCCGGATTGGAGCGCAAATACGGCGCGCAGTATGGCTCTAATCAGTCCCAGAATAAGCCGTGTGAAAGAGGCCTAAGGAGCACCATGGTATTCACCATGCAGGATGGACTTGGCTGCAGGGAACTCCCAGGTTGCTACTCCTGAGGTGTTTGCTCGTGGTCAGAGCCAACTTTTCAGCATTACGGGCCCTTGGGCAGAGCACTGCAGTGAGCCCTACCCAAACACATGACATCACACTTGGTCATGCCTCTAGCCACCCCCAAGCACACTCATATTATCACACCACTTATGTCAGGACACCGGCAGTCTGCAGCCTACAAGACTGTGTGTCAGGATAGGGAGCCTTTGGCTCCCTTCTCCACCATGGTTTTTAACTGTTTACACATCCTAAAATGACACAAACATTTAAATAAGCAAAGCCAATCAAGGGATCCAGGGTATGTTTCTTGTATTCTTGGGACATGCATAGACCACCTGGGGCCCCCATACTTGTGGGGCCCCCAGTCAACTGCCTAGTGTGCCCAATGGAAAAGATGGCTCTGCTCGTGGTGACAGACAAAGTACCAACAAAGTACACAGGCAGCAAGCAGAAGCATAGTTGGGTCACAAGCAAGACAAGGCAGGCAGCAAGCAAAAGTCAAGACTGTAACAAGGGTCCAAACCAGGAAACACAATCGGCATGGAACACAGCATAAACGCAGGAAAGGAACACCAACAAACTGGGGGTAGTGTCCTGATAAAGGAGGATGTGGAAGTTGATTGGTGGTCAGCGGCACGCTGGCCCTTTATATCTTAAAAAGCTGGGACCCCTGTATGTCCTAGGGAAGGAGTAAGCACAAGCTGAGGACTGGAGCGGAACAGGAGCTGGGAGAAGTGAGTGCGGGCAGAGTGGAGGCTAGGGGGGACATGAGTGCACTTTGTGATTAGTGATTATGTTCTGATAAGTAATCTGTATCACTTTGAATCTATATGTGAATTTTGGTCATGCTATAATTATTCCTTAAAGTTAACCTTTTAGATTAAAACTTTTGGTTAATGATGGCCTCTCTCTCTTTCTTCTTGATCTTGAGTGATGAGTTTTATAATAAAATTCAGTTTTGTCTAATTTCAGAAACATAAATTTAATTTGATTTAATCTGACACATTTAAGCATTGTATTGATGCCAATTTGCTTGAAGTATATCTGTCAGTTATTAACCCAGCATTTCCAAGTCACGTTTTTCATCTGATCTACCCATCATTCATCACAGGTGCTCATGAAGGTCAATTTTAATCTATTAAAGTCAACATAATCCTTCTAAATATAATTTATTCATCTCCTCTAATTACTAATTTAGAGGTTGTGGGAAAGGTGTTTAGAGTCCCCAAGAGGAGGACGACACCTTCAATCCCAGGAGATATCAAGTTAAGTCATTAGCAGTCCAAACCTTTTCCAATGACTGTTGAGGATGCATGCAGTTGTACAGCTGCAGTGCTAAATAGTTTATCAAATATTGTGTATTATAAGCTGGTCACTATGAAGAATAATTATGTATAATATGATCAAATAGCAAGTACCCTATAGTTCATGGAGTTTTCATTTTGGTTTTGTACAATTGGAATATCAGGACATTCCCTATACAATAAATACAATCTAGAACTAAATTGTTATAATCAGAGAGTTCTAGTTTTTCCTGGCAGTCATATCAAATCTATACAGGGCACTAAGGATAAACAGCCAAAAGTGTGATTGTTGATGAGACTGGTAGTGATTGGAGGCGATAGCCCACCAAATATTGATCGGAGAGGGTCAAACTCTTAAAGATGTGTTCCCATCTGGGGAAGTATGATCTCCCAACCTTCTGCTGTGTCCACAGAGAACGGAGAGATGGCCGCACATGCACTTGCTTCTATGGGTGATCGGAGTGCATCTGAATACCGTTGCATGGCTGTTTTCACATGGAAATGAATAGAGAAGGTTGTCCCTTTGCCGCCATCTCTACATTCTATGCAGCAGCATGGCTTCCAGAAATTTTTTTGGGGCCTTAGGGTGCATTCCCACGGCAGAGGACAAATACCCTGTTTTGCGGCTCTCCCACGGCCACGGGGGGTGGGAGGGGCGGCTTTTTTCCGCAATTACCTGAGAAAAGCCCTCCTCCTTCACATTCACAAGAACAGATTCCGTCCAAAAACCGGATGGAAGATTGTGCTTGCAGAATGTTTTGCGGGCGGCTTGCAGGCGCAAAAAACCGCTGGATGGAAAACCCGTGCAGTGCGGACTGCTGCACGGGTTTTCCATAGAGCACAATTGTGCTCATTTTCAGACGTTTTTTTGGGTGGTCTGCAAAACCGACTGAAAAACCGTCTGAAAATCTGTGCAGTCGGGACATGCCCTAATACAGCCAAAGTATCTGGGCCCCTGCACATTACCAGTTTCTATCTTGCACAAGGCCAGTAGCTCCTTTTATCTTTCCAAATTTAATCAGGCCCCTGACAGGAGTACTGTCCTGATGGTGTTCATGTGCAGCTACAACAGAAAGATGTGATGTCCTATTTCTCCACATGAAAATACCCCTTTAGTTGCTTTTTCATATCCTAAAAAAATAATAAATCCAAGTTTTTCACTAGATCCACAGTACAGTAAAACCAGATCATTTGATATTCAAAGAGGCTTTATCACCATGCTGTTTGACAGAGCCTGCTCTTCGCCACCAGCTTCCATCTCTTGACTCCCGTCCAGGTTGTGGGTTGTTCTGCAGCAGTGATTGGTATATCACCACTTCTATTCCGAACTGAGCCAGTTAGACTAACATTGGTGACAGAGGGGTTTTACCAGCAGGGCAGAAGGCTACAGAGCTCTAACGGGTTAAATTTTTTCATTAACAAAGATAAACAAGCTCCTGTGCTGCTGATAAGACACATGGAGTGACATTGCAATTCTGGTTAGGGCTGCTAGAGCAGAGAGAGGTGGTTGATAACCTAGGAAACTTTCTGTAAACAAACAGGAGATAAGAACTGCTCTAACTCTGAAATAAGGTAAAATCAGCAAAGTATTTGGTAAAAGTCTTTATTTACCTCTGCCTACATGTTTAAAGCTAATCAATGAAAATGGAATACTCCTTTAAGGACCAGATAATGGGCATGAACCATGAAATAATCAACAGATACATAAATAAATGAGAGACTGGCAGCAATTTGAAATTTGAAATTTTGCAGTGACATAATATAATGAACAAAATAGTCGGGGTGACACTATTATGTCTTAAAGGAGTTTTCTTACCATGTTGTTTCATAGAGCCTACACTTCTCAGCCAGCTTCAGACTCACACTTCCTTGTGGGTAGTTCTACAGCAGTGATTGGCATTTTAGCTCTGCTATTCCTAACTGTTACTGAGATATGAATGCAGAAGGTTTGTGAATTGTAGTGCAGTAGTTTGTCAGTAACTTAGGTAAACAAGCTCCTGTGCTGGAGAGAACACTCAGGAGAGAGTGAGTCACCAAGCAATGATACAAACTTATGTAAATTTGTGTAAATTCCGTAGGCACGTAAATGCAATATTCTCAATAGTGTGAGTACACAATAACATAACCATGGCAAAAAACAACAAACGCTATAGTGTATAAAAAAAATCTTGAAGTTTATAAATCAATCATTAAAAAATATATGAGTTGAATGAATATAAATTACCAAGATTAATGCTTAAATCAACAACTAATGAAATAACACGACCCAAGAACTGCTTCTATAATAATCAATAGTCAGAAGATAATCTCAACATACATATAAATAGACAATAGCAAAAAGATAATGGCATGAAAGAGAATGACTTAACCGAGTGGCATAGGAGACAATTCAAAGGGAACATGCATCCCTAATGTACGTATACCCCTTGAAAAGGCGCAGATGTTGGGTTTTTGGAATCAATGTTAGTAATTTGGTAGTTTACATTTATCACTGCAAATTAGCCTTCAAACTCTAAATCTAAAATATAACTTTTATTTAATCCTTATAAAATGAAAACCACTTAAAAACCTTCATAAGCAGCATAATCACCACTGTAAATAGAGAATAAAGGTGGTGTAATGGCTGTCCCTCAGAAGCCCTACAATAAACCTAATTCAGGCAGGGTGGTCGTCCCGAAAGGGGTGTGTCCCACCTAAGGAAGGCTACCCTATTGATATCCTATTAAGTCCCTTTTTAAGGTAGTTACACATCAAATATAATATGGATACCTGTAGGAACAACAGATGGAATATATATCGATTAAATATAAATCCGAGGGACAGAATCCAAACAAAGCACCACCACTATAGAACAATAGATGTCACAAGTCAGATGAAATAGATAAAAGATAATCATATATGACCTTCATCCGATTCCACAATGATTCCTATTTTTCTCTGGGGAAAATAGGAATCCTCCTTTCCTCCTTGCCTTCTGAAAGCAATAACTTTTTTATTTTTCCACCCACATAGATGAATGAGGATATTTGTTTTGCGGGACAAGATGTACTTTCTAATGGTGTTATTCATATTAAAATAGAATATACTGGGAAACCGCAAAAAAATTGTACGTGGAGCAAAATGTGAAAAAAACGTACTTGCGCCATGTTTGCGGGAGTTTTGTTTTTACGATGTTCTTTTTTCGGTTAAAATGATGTGTTATCTGTATTCTACAGGTTGATACGCATCCACCAATACCAAACATGTATGGTTTCCGATATGTTTTAGTACCGTAAAAAAATTCCAAACATTTTCTATCTTTGAAATGTTCGCCGTGGCGCCACTTTGTGTAACCAATAACTTTTTTGTACTAACAACTAAAGACATGAGTGAGGGCCATATTTTGTGGGCTGAAGTGTACTTTTTATTGCTCGCAGTTTGGAATACATGCACCTTTTTTGATCAATTTTATTCCAATTTTTATGACACGTGAAATTACCAAAAAACCGCAACTTTGGTGTTTGGAATTTTTTTTCTTCTACGGTGTTCAGTGTACAGGATAAATGATGTTATATTTTAATAGAGTGGACTTTTTCGGACATGACGATACCAAATATGTGTAACTTTTTTATTATTTTATTTTTTTGTTTGTAAAATAGTGGAAGGGGGGTGATTTGAACTTTTAATATTTTTATTTTTTACGCTTTAAAACTTTATACAATGCATTATGGTGTACAAAGATGGCGGTTCCCCCACTTCCTGCCTGGGGCCGGAAGTGGGAAAATTGAAAAAACATGGCAGCGATGAGAGCCTTCACAAGGCTTCCAGCTGCCATGTTCAACGTTCGTGACACAGCGATTTCACTGCTGATCTTCTGATCGTAGTGATCCCGCTATAAAGCCCCTTACCGCCACTATGACGTACTCATACGTCATATGTCGGTAAGGAGTTAATTACCCTCACCTTATTTATAAGCACTATGATAAATGCGGGACTGTCTAGTCTAACTTTATACTGTTTACACTGTCTACATTGTCTCTACAGAGATGTCTATGTTTACGTATATTCTTGAACTGAAAGTGTGTAGCATAGGTATGAAGGTTACTTCAGGTTATTCTAATATTTAGATTGTTTTCTTTGAAGGCTTTTTTGATAGATTGTTATTTAATCTGTGTTTTTTAGCAGAATTAAATGAAATTTGATGTTCTTAATTATTCTAAATTTATAAGATGTTTTAAACAGAGTGAGGATTAAGCCTCTTTTCATTTAACATTGTTAGCGCGTCAGTTTCAAACCTGTTTTAAACAATCCAACACCTTGGGCGACATGCATGAAGGAAGGCGTGTCAAAGTGAATAGTTGAGTCTTATTTTCAGCGTATAACGCTTGATGTATGAAAGTGATTTTTGTGCGTTCATAAATGGTGTATAAAGTTCGACGCACCTCGTCTGTGTGTTTGGTGCATTACGGAACTTATGTGCATTAGTAATGCACCTAACATGTATAAAGACTATAGATAGGCTGGAAATAAGAGAAAAATTATTAGAATAGCATGTCAGTGAATAGAAACTATGGTACTGATCCTGTTTGGAGGGCCACAGGTCCCAGCAAGATCTGTGCTTTGCTGACTCTTGCTGTATGTAGAATAAAGGGTGAGAGCAGCAAAAATACATTTCAAATTTAATGTAGTAAAAATTTAAAATATAAAAATCTGAACAATATAATCAGTGGGTTATTTAATGTAAAATTAGTTTAAGATTCTATATTTTGGGGATATTATATATTTTTATATTACTTTTATGATCACATTTTTCATTAAATTTAAATAATTACATTTTATACAGTTTGATAATTATAATAAATTACTTTTTATTATTGTACTGGTGTAAGTTGAGAAATACTGGACATTTTTGTCCCTTACAGCAAATCTAGCTTCACTTTGACTCCTCAGGATCAGGCAGAACACATTGAAATAGATTGAAATAGGTCTGCCTGTCTGAGCAGTAATGCGCCTAGTTTTGCCAAACCACATTTATATATGTATCCAATCTTATGAGTGTGGTGTGACAGACCTCCATAACGCCCCTAGAATGCCCCCAGAACACCCCTTCATGTTAGGCAAAGTGTCGAGTCTTACGAACAATGCACCTAACATAAACGTTAGGTGTAGTGTTGAGCGATTATTATCGACACAGTTGAAATCGGCACGGTTTTTATGTTGATCGGATTTTTTCGATCACGCGATAATTTAGGTGAAAATCTGCGCATGATCTATTAATATCGCGCCATTTTCAGCGCTTCCTGTCATTTTGGTGGCCAGCAAATCAGATTACAGAATAGAGCAGGGTGAGCTGGGTGTGCGACGTCATGACTGGGATGTGTATGGTTGCGATTGGCTGGAAAAATCACATGACCTCGTTTTACATAGAACAGCCCGTCCTGTTCATGATCAATGTGTGTCTGTGTCTCATACGAGCAGGATGTGTGCTCGGTCTCTCTCAAAACAGCTCAGCGAAACTGTTCTATTTGTTCACACAGACATCCATGCTTTTAGCTGTGAACATTAGAACTTAGGTAGATTAGAGATTTGCAGATTTTATTTACTTAGGCTGAGAATTTTAAAGGAGCATCTAGCACTGTACAGCGGGGGGAGGGGGAGCTGCGGGCGAACACAGACAGACAGACAGGCTCTTTGCTGACTCTTGCTGTATGTAGAATAAAGGGTGAGAGTAGCAAAAATAAATTTCAAATTTAATGTAGTAAAAATTTAAAATATAAAAATCTGAACAATATAATCAGTAGGTTATTTAATGTAAAATTAGTTTAAGATTCTATATTTTGGGGATATTATACATTTTTATATTAATTTTATGATCACATTTTTCATTAAATTTCATAAGAGCAGGACGTGTGCTCGGTCTCTCTCAAAACAGCTCAGCGAAACTGTTCTATTTGTTCACACAGACATCTATGCTTTTAGCTGTGAACATTAGAACTGAGGGAGATTAGAGATTTGCAGGTTTTAGATACTTAGGCTGAGAATTTTAAAGGAGCATCTAGCGCTGTACAGCGGGGAGGGGGGTGGGCGGGGGAGGGGGGGGGCGGAGGCTGCGGGCGAACACAGACAGACAGGCTCTCAGGCTCGGCGCACGTTCTTCAAAACCGCAGGTATGGTGCAGGGCTCTTTCCCCCAAGGTCCTCTAGTGGCATCACGTGCCCAGAGAAACCAGGCCGTGTTGAAATTAATCTGTCTTGGAGACCGTCAACACACAGGTCAGGAGCTGTGGACGGCTCTCCGCAACGAGACCGAGCGCTGGCTGGGTGACAAGAACCTTGTGCCAGGCAAGGTGGTGTGCGATAATGGTCGAAATCTGCTGGCCGCCCTTAAGATCGGTAGGCTGGAGCACATCCCTTGCCTGGCACATGTCATGAACCTTGTCGTCCAGAAATTTCTAAAGAGCTACCCGGGTCTGGACTGCCTGCTGAGGAAGGCTCGAGGTCTGAGTTCGCACTTCCACCGTTCACACCCTGCTTCGTCCCGCCTGGCTGCGTTGCAGCGTCAGCTCGGCCTCCCCGTCAACCGTCTCATTGTTGACGTGGCAACACGCTGGAATTCCACCCTCCACATGCTCCAGCGATTGTGGCAGCAGCGCAATGCCATTACGCAGTTCGAAGTGACACATGGCCTGACAAGCAGCGGTGCGGACCTCGGGGTGTTGAGCCACCGAGAGTGGAGGCAGGTGAAAGAGCTCTGCACCATCCTTGCCAGTTTTGAAGAGGCCACCAAAATGGTCAGTGCGGACAATGCCCTTGTCAGCATGAGCATTGTGGTGATCTTAGTTCTGGAACGATCACAGATGCGGACACGGAGCCTTTCTCTCCGTCGAATCCACAAGGCCCGACAGTTTCACAATTTTTATCGGTCTTCATTAGGCAGTGGTTCGGGGTCCAGGGCTAGTGCAAGGCGGCGCATCAGCTCTCAGAGTGCATCATCTGAGGCAAGTCAGGGCTGCGCTGAAGCTGTGCCGGAGGAAGCGGAGGAGGTATTCCTAGACACCGACGTTATCGACGTCCCTGCCTTGGAAAGAGGTTGGCGCGAATTTGAGGTGGAGGAGGAAGATGAGGAAGATCAGTTTGCTAGTGCCCCTCGACCCAGAGGCTTGGGAAATCAAGGCTCCATCTCTCACATGAGTGCTTGGATGCTCCATTTCCTCCAACATGATCCTCGCATTAAGGCCATCAAAATGAACAACAGTTACTGGGTGGCCACCCTCCTGGATCCTCGGTACAAAACCAAACTCAGCACTTTCCTTCCACCCACCCAAATAGAGAGTAAAATGCAGGAAATTGAGACCTTGCTGATTGATCAACTGGAGACATCTGTTTCGTCTGCTTCACGTTCTTCAAATGTCACGGTGGAACAACGTCAGCGACGTGACAGCAGTAGAGTGCCAATTAGCCGTAGCGGCAGCAGCAGCAGGCAAGGTGGCAAAAGCTTAATGGGTGACCTCTGGCAATCTTTATTTACCACCTCACCAACGCATGTAATGCAGGGCACACATCCAACACACAGAGATCAGCTTAAGATCATGGTGCACGACTATCTGCGTCTCAACACCGATGTTTTTGGATGTGTTCCGGACCCAATCGACTTCTGGGTATCCAAAATGGATGAATGGCCCGAGCTCGCTCGCCACGCCATAGAGGTGTTGTCCTGCCCAGCAGCCAGCGTCATATCTGAGCGGACCTTCAGCACAGCTGGAGGAGTCATTACAGACAAACGCATCCGGCTTTCCACAGATAATGTTGATCGTTTGACATTCATCAAGATGAATCAGGCATGGATCTCTGATGATGTTGTGGCCCCAATTGCCGAGGTCACCGATTAGTTGCCGGTCTACTTCACATTCCTCTTCAAACAGAAATGGTCCTCTTGAAAAATGTTTTTTTATTCTCAGTTCCAAAAAGATCATTTTGCTGGTTTGGCGGTGTGGAGACTGTAAAAGACACCAAGGTTTCATGACAAAACCGTATTCCATTTACTCACTTTATCTTTAGAATTTTTCGCATTGTCAATGGTTTTGAGGTCATGTTGCTGTGAGATACAGCTATAATCATGGTCCTTTGGAACAGAAATGTGGCTTCTAAGTGGCATTTCTCCCTCACAATTTTTAATAGTGGCTGAGAAGTCATATTTATAATTTTTTGGGGTCATGTTGCTGTGAGATACAGCTATAATCATGGTCCTTTGGAACAGAAATGTGGCTTCTAAGTGGCATTTCTCCATCACAATTTTTAATAGTGGCTGAGAAGTCATTTTTATAATTTTTTTGGGTCATGCTGCTTTGAAATGCAGCAATACTACAGGTCCTATTCTAAAAAATGTGGTTTTTAACAGACATTTGTTCTTCACAATTGTCAAAAGTGGCTAAAAGGTCATGTTTTGAATTTTTGGGGGCATTTTGCTGTGAATTGCAGCTATACTACAGGTCATATTCTAAAAAATTTGGTTTCTAACAGACATTTGTTATTCACAATTGTCAAAAGTGGCTCAAGGGTCATGTTTTGAATTTTTGGGGGCATTTTGCTGTGAAATGCAGCTATACTACAGGTCCTATTCTAAAAAATGTGGCTTTTAACAGACATTTCTTCTTCACAATTGTCAAGAGTGGCTCAAGGGTGATGGTGCTGTCAAAAACAGGAATAGGTAGGACACTGTTAATGGACACATATTGCAAAATGACTTGTTTTTGCAAGATCTTTAAAATAGCTAGTAATCCCTGTAGTGAGACAACCCATTTAATACAATAAAAAAAAAAGAGAGAAACAAAGACGTGGTGGGATTCCATCCTATTTTAAAAATGTGTTTTCTAGAATTAAACTACTAAAAAACTGGCATGTACAAAATAGCTGATACAAATATTCCTCTGAATTGTACAAGGGAGGTACAGGAAGACTTGAACAGATGTAGGTTACCCAGGACAGGTCTAGTCAATGTCCAGTTCAACTAAAATGGTGGTTCAAAGACTCCTATTTCTGGCACTTTTTAAATCTGGGGGTCATGCAGGTTTGGGGCTCATGCTGTGGCCCAGGACAGGTATAGTCAATGTCCAGTTCAACTAAAATGGTGGTTCAAAGACTCCTTTTCCCGGCACTTTTTAATCTGTGGGTCAGACAGGTTTAATGGTCATACTGCGGTACAGGACAGGTATAGTCAATGTCCAGTTCAACTAAAATGGTGGTTCAAAGACTCCTTTTTCCGGCACTTTTTAATCTGGAGGTCAGACAGGTTTAATGGTCATACTGTGGTACAGAACAGGTATAGTCAATGTCCAGTTCAACTAAAATGGTGGTTCAAAGACTCCTTTTCCCAGCACTTTTTAATCTGTGGGTCAGACAGGTTTAATGGTCATACTGTGGTACAGAACAGGTATAGTCAATGTCCAGTGAAACTAAAATGGTGGTTCAAAGACTCCTTTTTCCGGCACTTTTGAATCTGGGGGTCATGCAGGTTTGGGGCTCATGCTGTGCCCCACGACAGGCATAGTCAATGTCCAGTTCAACTAAAATGGTGGTTGAAAGACTCCTTTTTCCGGCACTTTTTAATCTGTGGGTCAGACAGGTTTAATGGTCATACTGCGGTCTAGGACAGGCATAGTCAATGTCCAGTTCAACTAAAATGGTGGTTCAAAGACTACTTTTTCCGCCACTTTTTAATCTGGAGGTCAGATAGGTTTAAGGGTCATGCTTCGTTCCAGGACAGGGATAGTCCATGTCCAGTTCAAGTAAAATGATGGTTCAAATCATACTGCCTTCTGGCACTTTTTAATTTGTGGGTCATGCAGGTTTAAGGGTCATGCTGCGGTACAAGACAGGGATAGTGAATGGTCTGTGACTTTTTTTCTGTGACTCTTGTTGCCTAATTGTGTTGCCTAAGATGTAGCACATATGCAGTTTACTGTTGTGGATGTTAATTTCAGCTTCTCCAGCCCTGTTTGGATGTAAGAATGAAGGTGTTGTTCCTCTTCCATAGACTTTATTGGTCATCGGCGATAATCTATTATCGACTATCGGAAATCGTCTTGATAATTGCCGATATCGACTATCGACCCGATGACGATAGTCGACGTAATCGCTCATCACTAGTTAGGTGCATTAGACATTGTAGCCGGCTCAGTTAGGTGCATTGTATGCCAGAAAAAGGGTGAAAAACCCTTTCATACATGTTGCCCTTTGTATGTTATACACTGACCTGATGAAGCAGGCCTTGTGATGCCTAGCGAGTAAAGATTTTTTGAGCTATTGTTATTTTATACTATCCAAAAGTAATTATTATTAATAATAATAATAATGATGATGATGATAATAATAATAAAAATAATAAAACCGACATTTTATGGGAATTTTTTCCAGTTTCAGAGTTTTTATCACTATAGTCTAAAAGGTTTTAGCACTTCCAATTATCCTAAAATGATTGAAACCTAACTAGTTTACGATCATCATTTCCATGTTCGTTCTGGGAATCCTGATTTGAGGATCTTGTGCATTGAGGATCTGAAGCTGCTTCCTACATTTACGGATCAGATATTTCACGCCTGATATATGAGTTGTACCTTAAATTTGTACAAAATTGCCAGGTGATCGTGATTGATCGTAATGAGTACTCTATTTTTACAGATTCACAAAGAGTGCGCTTTTTTCTCTCCTGTTTGTACCTGTGTTTTATATTGGAGATCATCATTGAATATTACTTTTTTCCAGGGAAAAGGAGGGTAGTGGGGGCCTGGCCACATCGCTTTAGAAGTACACACTGGTCAGCGACTACTTCTAAAACCTGCAGAAACTTCCATACTTCTATGCTGCGTTTTAGAGAAGTTGTTTGTAGGTTTCTTTGAAGCACGATGACCTTGCATGACAGTAGTGCCTAAGAATCCTTCTGGATCTACCTGACCATGCCTCGGTATGAACAAAACTGACCAGTATTATCAAATCTTTGCTCAAGGGTTTCTTTTGGAGCTAAAAAAAACGTATTACAATTACCTTAGACACTAACTACAATGAAACAAGGTACTAATGTGGACATATACCCTTTAATGCCATCTCAACCTGTATGTGTCAGCTTCGGTGTAAGTTATGGGCCCAAATACTGCAGCATTTCAGTGAAATCATGGTTTGAAGATGAGCTGGGAATAGGGCCAGTAGTCATCTGGGAGGCTTCCTGTTGTTTTCTCTCCACCCAATAGGCTTGATGGACAGGTCTCTACCTATACACACATAGGAGAGACCTGTCAATGAAGCCCACCGGGGCATGGAGCAGCCAGTGAAGCCCCCCAAGTGACTACTGGCCCTGTTACCTGCTGTAGCATTTCAGAGTAAATCATAGCTGGGCGTAATGAGGGGGCCTTTTCATTTTTAAAGTTTTTGTTGATGACAGGCTCCCTTTTAGGGTATGTGAAGTTTTAAGCAGCATCTAAGGTGTTCATTGTAAGCAAATCATTGTCTATTGTATTTGATTAGAGCCAGGGGTGTAACTAGAATTCATAGGACCACAGCACACAATGACAAAAAACTAAAACAGCAGCATAAGTAGTAATAATTATGGTATAAATAATAGTGCCATATATCAAGGAACTCAAATAGTATTGCTTAATTGCAGAAAATCCCCAACTACTTATTCCCTAGAAAAAGGAACATATATAAAAACTGTCTTAGTCTAAGACTTTTTGTTGCCATGGGAAAACTAATCGCGCCCCCCCTTAAATTTCATTTTGTGCTTGAAAAAATAAAAAACAGGGCTCTGATTGGTTGTTTTGGGCAACAAAGGACAATTTAGACCTAGACATTTTTTCTTTACATCGGGCCCCAAATATTTTGTTACGGGGATTTAGTCCCCCCAAAATTTTTTTTGGGCCCCACAGCAATCACAATGGGCTGCTATGGCAAAAAGTTAGGGCCCATGTTTTTGGGAAAAGGGAATTCTTTAAATACTGTTCCCAAATTATAAAAGCAAAGATAAAAAATTAATAGATTTTTAATCGGGTTTCCGTAAGCGAAAAAATCAGATCTAATTAAAATGGTTTGGCCCAAATAAGCGGGTTTAATGAGCTAATTGAAGTGCTGGGTTATACCACAAGAACTTCATCAGACACATAGCTAGAGATCTCCATAGGTCACAGGTCATGTACTCCAGCGACCTTGGTACTAAAAAAAAACAAAAGGAAAAAAAACTGCTCCCTTTTCCTTTTCCCCTTCTGTGCCCCAAATTGCCTTATAGATGTTTCCTCTTATTCCAGTTTTAATATTATACTTTCATATAATTTGTTTAATAAGTTTTAAAAAACCCCATGTAAGGCTTTGCATTATTTAAATTGTACTGATCCGGGGAAAAACACGGGGTTTTATACTTCAGGGCCTAAATTTCCTACTTCTGTCATTTGATATGGAAGACTGTGGATAAGCTGGATGACAAAAACTTTTTGATGTTAGTGGGTTTTAATCAAGCCCATTTTTTGGTTATAAATCTAGTGGCCTTGACAAACACAAGAGTTCAGGGAAATTTTTTACCTCTTTGGACCCCAAAAACACCCTTGTGAACATGTAAACAAAAATGTATTTTTTCATTCCTGGAAACTCTTATTTTTTAACACTGGTTAAAGCCTGCTCCCTATTTTTGCTGTATAGCGAACTGTATGTAAAATATATCCCTTTCCCCACCACTAAAAAATGGGTTGAGGATAAAGTTCCCAAGGGTAAATCAGAAGCTTTTGGCTTAAAGGGGGTTTTGCCGGGAAATTGCCTTATCTGAAAAGGGAAGAAAAGGGAAAAAAAGTCAGGGCTGAGCTGAAAAATGAGAGAACACCCAGAGCAAAAGACCCAAAGTAAGGGATCGGGTAAAAATTGTTCACTCAAATAATCAAACTAAAATTTGTGGTTTCGGGTATAAAAAGAAAACACCTTTTCTTTTACAGCAGCTTAAAAAGCTTTTCATTTTCCCTGTCATCAGTTTTAAAGGGGGAAATCAAATCAGAAAATTTCACATACAAGTAGTGGATTCTGATACCCCAAAAAACTTTATTTTCCCCGGGGTCCCTTTTGAAAAGCTTCCCCAGTCCTTTCTTTTGATAAGAAGTGTTCTCTGCGCAACCCCCGGGCCCAGCAGCTCTTGTCAGGTCGTATCAAATTAGGGGCTTTAAGTAACAAAGGGGCAGGAAAAAGGTAGCTTGTAGCTCTCTCCACTGAAATTTTTTGTAACCCCATTATTTAAAAAAAGTGATTATACCTATTTTGGAGGATCCCACGCCCAACATTACATCATGGCAAAACCCCTTTAAGAGCTTAAAGCTATGCAGACATGGGGGGGAAACCCAACAGTGGGCCCCTTTACCCAGTTAATCTGGGGAAGATAAAAGGGTCTTCATGGGAATTCCTTTAGGTTCTCAAGAACTTTTCACTGATTTGCCAGGATCACGGGTTAGACGGGTTTTGTTATGGGAAATGGCAATTAGTAGTAGTCGCTTTCAAAATGTTTTCTCTTTCATAGCCCCCTTGCCTCCAGGGTCCCTGTCAATTGATTTCAAAGCTATAAGAGTCCATTGTACTTGTCATATGATTTATGCTTTTTGCTTCATGTGATGACATAAATTTTGATGGCATGAAGTCTATCACATGGTGTGTTACTTAACATACAAGTATTTGGTAGTGATAGAGTTAACAAACATAAAAAAAGATTCTGTGGGATAATAAATCCCCAAAGTTTCCCCTTTAAAATTCCGGGTTTTAAAGGGGCCCAGTAATTTGATAGGGCTTGAAAATTTCATAACACCAAGCTGCAAATGTGCTAAGGCTTGAACACAGAAAGTTTTGGGGCTCAGAAAAAATTCGAGCTTTTAAAGGTTATTATTTAAACCCCTTACGTCCCAGAAGTATTTTGCAGTTTGATGCAATGATCCTTTCCTGTCATGAGACCATAGGACTCTCTCTTTTTGGTTTTAAATAGCTAAAGGGAAAAATTTAAAATTTTGGTTTTTCCAAAATGAACCTTTTAACTATGTACTGTATTTTTCTTTTTCTGGTTAAGGATTTTTTAACACACTTAGGGGGGGCCCATTTTATGAAAACTGTCTGGGTTAAAGGGCCCTTTTTTGTTCCCCAAAAAAAAACAATCGAGTTCCCCTTTTCATTTTTTCAGGCACTATTGAAATGAATGGGGGGGCTCTGTTTTGTTTTTTATGGGCAACAAAGAAAGTTTAGATCTAGACATTTTTTTTTTACATGGGGGAATTAAAGGGCCCTTTTTTTTAAGGAACCCCTTTTTTGGGTTTAAAAGAAACCCTTTGCCTTCGGGAAAACGCAAATGATTTGAAGCGTGTATACACAGGGGTTGGGAACATTTTACATTGTACACTATAAAATTATGCAATTACTTGTGTAGTTACTGGCTAGTGCCACAATGTCAGTGGTCTATGATAGTGAAGGGTAAATTTACCACTGGGTGATCCAAGGGGGGAAAAGGGATTTTTCCCAAGTTATTTTGGTGGTTTCTTTTTTCCCGGGTTTGAACTAAAGTATTGAAGAAGTCAATGACAATATTACTTGTGGTCTAGGATAGTAAATAGATAGATTCTACATACTTGGAGTATATGCTAGATAGTGAATTAGTTAAATTTCCCAAAAGATTTTTTGTGATTATTTAAAAGTTTAAAAGGGGGTTTTGTTTCATACGAGGATTGTTTTTTTTATTTTAAAAATACCCTTGAAAAAAACAAGTAAACTTTGAATATGTGTTAAAAAGGGGCCCTACCTTTCCAGATATTCCATCTTGTATGGGCGGGCATCGCCCCTCCAACGCAATAGCTAAGGACCTTTTTTTATCTCTCCTGATAGGCTGCCCGACTGGGTTTCTATTTGCTACAGACCTGGCTTCTTTCTGCAGCCTTAGTTGAATCCAGTAACCACGCCCCGAATTCAAAAGAAAAAAAGGAAAAAAGGACTGAGGTGAGTTGAATCAATGTAGTGAGACAACCCCTTTAATGCCAACTCTATAGGTGGTCTAAAATGTTGAAGAGTTACCCTTTGGGGGTCTTTGGAATTGGGAAAAAGTCGAGTTGGAAAAAAAATGGTTTAAATTGGGGGGAGTGAATGTATTTATGTATTTATCCTGGATTTTTTAATTTATTTTTTGCACGCTATTCAAATTTTGGAAACATCCCAAAAATTTTTTTAGCGATACAGAGGTATTGCTTATTAAAAAAGTTTATACATTTAAATATATTTTCCCCGTGGGTAAAAGAATTTCTGGAAGGGGAAACTGGATAACGTTTGTTTCTTACCCAAAAATTATTGAGGGAAAAAAAAAATATCATTTTTTACATGCTTTTTCGAAATAATGGAAAAAAGTGTTAGGTACTAGGGCCACAGAGGAAAATAAAAAGGAAAAAATTCAAATTTTTCTCCCCCAAAGGGCTTTGATAAAGTAAAAAATTTAAAGCAGGCAGTCGAAATGTCTTAAAATTAGGGGACAAACCAAATTAAGATGTCACTGTTTGTGGGACTGCAGCTGAGCAGAAAATCCCCCTTCCCTTTTCCCCTCCCCCAAAAAATTTTTTTGCCCCCACTTTCATTTAAAAAAGGGGGCCCCCCCAAACGGGAAACCCTTCTCACTGCCAATTTAACTCCCTTCCTTTCCCTCCAGTTCCAGCCACAGAATGTCTTTACACTGACAGCGATACATGTACTCACAGACACCAGCTATAGATTCCTAATATGTTAATGATTTACCGTGACAATAGTCTCTAACGTGACATTAGAAGACACAAAATGACATATGTTGAGATATTGTCCTAGACTTCATCTTGATGTTTTCCAGTAACACACAATAGATTGTATTAGGTTGTATTAATCTGCAAATTTTACAAACTACTTTTGATGATTAAAAACACCCAAAAATAATTTGAACCCAAAAAAAGTTTTTATGCAAACCCTTTTGGGTTTTGGTTTTAAAACCCCCCCTGGTGGATATGGATTAAAAAAGGGGGTTTGGGAATGAGGACATTTGGGGATGTGAGGGTTTAAGTCAAATAAAAAGGTTTCCCCCAATTTTAAAAATCTTTTTCCCACACATAGTGACCCCGAAAATGAAAAAAGCTTGGGGCCCTTTTCATGGATTAAATTTTAAAAAAAAGAAGGTAATATTATTGGAAATTTTTTTAGGGGTGGGTTTTTTACTTGAATGTGCCAATTTAAGGACCACCAACTAAATAGCATCCTCACTAGTGTTGAGGATTTTTTTTCGACAAAGTTGAAATCGGGGGAAGGTTTTTATGGTGATCGAAACTTCGATTTATGCGATAAATTTAAAGGTTTTAAAATCTGTGCATTTATCTATTTTAAAATCGCGCCTTTTTCGGCGCTTCCTGTAAAATTTTTGGGGCCCGGGAAAACAGATTAAAGGGAATAGAGCCGGGTGGGTTGTTGTGTGCGACGTCATGGGTGGGATGGGGTTTGGTTTCGATTTGGGTGGAAAAAAACACAGGGCCTCGTTTTAATAGAAACAGGTTTTTTGTTTTTAGCCTCAGTGTCTCTCAGCGTCTCAAGGGATAGGACCTGCGCTCTGCCTTTTGGCCAAACAGCTCAGCAAAAATTAGTTATTTTTGCACAGAGAAACCCCCTAAAATTAGCTGTTGATCCTTCCAAAATTTTGTTAGATTTGAGATTTAAAATTTTATGTAGTTTGCCCAGAGAATTTTAAAAAAGCATCTACCGCTGTAAAAATTCCCCGGCGGGGGGGAGGGGCGGGGGGGGGCCCCCCCGGGGGGAAAACAGACAAACTTTTATCTATAAAAAAACAACTGGATTAAAATTCCCCGCTTAGTGTAGACTTTTTAGTGGAATAAATTTTTTTATTTAAAGTTTGCTATTGAAAAAATTTCCTGGATATTGGGGGGAGCCCCGAACTTATATTTTTAAACTTTATTTTAGTAACTGCAGGTTTTCTTTGTTTGCTGCAAAAAATTTCCCCTTTTATTATCGTATACTTTGATAGGTGTTCATTTTCAATTTTTCCCTTACCCTGTGACTGTTGATATATCCCCTTGCAGTTTAAAATTTCAATTTCCGCAATCTTTTTAGTTCAAAACAGGTTGTTTGTTGCCAAAAAAAAGTTTATCGTTTTCGAAAAAAAATCACAGTTAGTGTTTTTTGACCCTTTTGCGCAACCCCGCAAATTTTTTCATTTACGCAGATTAAGGGAAAAACTTAAAACAGCAATTCTATATTCACCCCAGGTGAATTGAAAGGTGCCCAAAAAAAATTCCCCCTTTTTTATTATTTCAAAACATAACAGTTTTCGTGTTTTTTGACTTTTGCGCACCCAGCCCTTGTTCATTGAAAAAAGCAGCATCTACGTAAATCTTAAAAAAAGCTTCTATATTCACCCCAGGTGAATTGAAAAAGGGGCAAAAAAAAACGTTTTTTTATACCCAAAAAATAAAAAGTTACGTGTTTTTTTACTTTTGCACACCCAGCATTGTTTTATTTACGCAGCATCTTTCGTAAATTTTTAAAACAGCAATTCATATTTACCACGGTGAATTGGAAAAGGGGGCAAAAAAAAAACCGTTTTTTTTTATCAAAATTTAAAAGTTACGTGTTTTTTTTACCCTTTTTCACAAACCCCCCAATGTTCATTGACGCGCATTAAAGTAAATCTTAAAACAGCAAATTTTTTATTCCCCCCAAGGGGAATTGAAAGGTGCAAAAAAAAATTTGTTATTATACCAAAAAAATAACAGTTACGTGTTTTTTTTTACTTTTGCACACCCCGCATTGGTTTATTGAGCAGCATTTTCGTAAATTTAAAACAGCAATTCTATATTCACCAATGTGAATTGAAAGGTGCAAAAAATATCGTTATTTTACAAAACATAACGTTACTTTTTTTTTGACTTTTGCACACCCAGCATTGTTCATTGACGCAGCATCTACGTAAATCTTAAAACAGAAATTCTATATTCACCACAGGTAAATTGAAGGTGCAAAAAATATCGTTTTTATACCAAAACATAAACAGTTACGTTTTTTTTTGACTTTTGCACACCAGCATTGTTCATTGACGCGCATTTTCGTAAATCTTAAACAGCAATTCTATATTACCACAGGGTGAATTGAAGGTGCAAAAATACCGTTTATTATACCAAAACATAACAGTTACGTGTTTTTTGACTTTTCGCACCCAGCATTGTTCATTGACGCAGAATCTACGTAATTCTTAAAACAGCAATTTATATTCACCACAGGTGAATTGAAAGGTGGCAAAAAATTTTCGTTTATTATACCAAAACATAACAGTTACGTGTTTTTTGACTTTTGGCCACCCAGCATTGTTCATTGGACGCAGCATCTACGTAAATCTTAAAACAGCAATTCTTTTATTCACCACAGGTGAATTGAAAGGTGAAAAAAAATACCGTTTATTATACCAAACATAACAGATACGTGTTTTTTGGGACTTTTGCCCGTCCAGATTTGTTGTTAGGACACCTTGCAGTTAAATTTGAATCCAGCATTTTGTTTTGATTAGAGGGATTTGAGAATAGCTGTGATTTGCCGTTTTTAATTTAAGAGACTTTCCAAAAAAACTATTCCTATACTTCTCACAAATTTTTATATTTTCTGACATGGAGCGAAATGCAGGTGTAATGCGAGCAAAGATGGGGGTAGCACATGGAGGTAGGGTACTGAATGAAGGTGCTCCTTCCACGTGCTGGCGGTACAAAACGCATGCCAGCGGATCGTCAGTTGTAGGACAGTCAGGCCTGTCATCGCGGGGTCAGGGACCCTGTGAAAATCTAAGTAACGAACATCGTCGCCAATTGTCCTTCAGTGGTTAATGCAACCTGCATCTGGCAGTCTGACCTCCCTCGTCCTCGCGTCACAGGCCACAAATGTCGTCATCAGCATCATCAGCATTCCGTCCAACATGAAGGCAGCCCAAATGTCCAACTCGTGTACCACCAATGTGGTATAATCCATTGTCTGAAGACCTCTTTGTTGACAATAATGGGTTGGGTCAGAAGGCATGTTAAAAGATAAGAGGATGATTTAGTCTGCTTGACGCCCAGTTACTGAATGCCATCAGAGGAGGTTGAAGGAAGCGGTCAATCAGCCACAAAAATCCGGGCGGTCGGCTAACGCCTTGCAGTGGCCCCTTGCTTGTAGCCCGAGCTTCTGGATGCAGAAAGTCAGGTTCGACCAGTCACCTGTGTTTTGATGATGATGATGATGACGGACATTTGCGGGGAATCCATCCTGAGTCTTTTCCACAGAAATTTACTGCGGCGCTTTATCAGTGGACGAGGAGGAAGACGACTGGCGTGGTGGTAGTGTCAATTCGGGTCCTGCCACAAAAAGGGATGAGGGCGGGTTGCAGAAATACCGCTGTTATGATTCCGCCAGCCACGGGTCAGCGCAAACCACGCTCCTCAGACTTATCGCCGTCAAAAAGGTCCAGGGGACCTCTCAAGCCTGGGGCCTTCTTTGAGCTAGCCTCTGATTCACCCGCGATGTCATATGCGCCCTTTGCCGTAAACGCTTTAAGTAGAGGCAAGAACCTTAAGTGGTTAACCACCACCAACATGTTAGTCACCATGCAGGCGAATGCAACGGAGTTGAATGGAGGAATACAATTGGCCAAAAAAAGGCCAGGACCGACGCCGGGCCTCCAAACCTCTTGTCACCCCTCTGTTCTCCGGCTCCTCCTCCTCCAGCCACCCACCAAGCGTTCCTCAGCTGCCATGTCTCTGAGTCATGGATCAGGGATCAGCCTCCGGTCTGCCCTCCACCGTCGCAACGAGTACCACCAGCACCACCAGAGACCCTCCTACCCCTCTCATTCCGCCAGTTTGACGACCTGCACGCCGTACAGCGGCCACTGTCTAGCAGCCAGCCTTCTGTCTTCCAGGTTTGGGAGCAGAAGAAACACTTTTAACCCAACCATCCCAAAGCCAAAAGCCTGAATGTCGGCATTGCCAGGCTTTTGGCGACTTGGAAATGTTGCCTTTCTGACTGGTGGACACAGATGGGTTCCGCCTCGTCTTAGGCCCTCGCCTGCCCCCAATAACCAGATTGCCCGTGACAGGCATTTCTTTGCCAGAAAGCCGTCCCTGCCCTGGCCAGCCACGTGTCATCTAAAATGTCAAGCGCGTTGTCTGCCATCTGTTTCCGGAAAATAAAGTCCATCCACCACCGACACATGGACTGAGTAAGCCACGGCCAAGGCCGCTATATCTCTGTGACAGCTCACTGGGTGGCTGGGTGGATGTATCTGGGGGTACGGTGGCTCTCTGGCTCGGCGCTCTGCTCTTCAAAAAACATGCAGGGATGGTGCAGGGCTCTTTCACCAAGGTACCTCTGGTGGCATCCAAGTGCCTGAGGACACCGGCCGTGTTGCAAAAGTTAATCTGCCTTGGAGACCGGTCCACACACAGGTTCAGGTAGCTTGTGGACGGCTCTAAGCAATGAGGACCGATCGCTGGCTGGGTGCCAAAGAACTTGTGCCAGGGCAAGGTGGTGTGCGTTAACCGGGCGAAATATGCTGGGCGCCCTTAGATCGGTAGGCTGCGGAGCAACCCTTGCTGGCCAACTGTTCATGAACCTTGTCGGCTAGATAATTTTCTAAAGAGCATACTGGGGTTGGACTGCTGCTGAAGAAGGCTCGGAGGTCTGAGTTCGCACTTCTGCCGTTCGCACCCTGCTTCGTCACGCCTGGCTGCGTTGCAGCGTCCAGCTCGGCGCTCCCCGTATCCGTTCAGTGTTGACGTCGGCAAAACACGCTGGAAATTCCACCCTCCACACCATGCTCCAGCGATTGTGGACAGCAGCGCGAATGCCATTAACCAGTCGAAAATGACACAATGCCTGACAAGCAGCGGTACGGACATCGGGTGGTGGTTGAACACCGAGAGTGGAGGCAGCCCACTCGTTGTGGACAAGGAGCTCTGCACATCCTTGCCAGTTTTGGAAAGAAGCCACCAAATATGGTCAATGCGGACATTCGCCCTGTCAGCATGAGCATTGTGGTGATCTTAGTTCTGGAACGATTCGTTGGACACTCTGAAACAACAGGTCCCGCCAGCGACGGCGGGATAGGTGACGGACACAGATGCGGGACACGGAGCCTTTCTCTCAGACAAATCCAAAGGCCCGACAGTTTCACAATTTCATCGGTCCTTCATTAGGCAAGTGGTTCGGGGTCCAGAGCTAGTGCAAGGTGGCGCTATCAGCTCTCAGGGCTGCATCATCTCAGGCAAGTCTAGGGCTGTGTTGAAAGCTGTGCCGGAGGGCAGCGGAGGAGGAGGAGGAGGTATTCCATAGACAGCGATTGTTACCGACGTCCCGCTTGGAAAGAGGTTGGCGTGTATTTGAGGTGCGAGGAGGAAGTTGAGGGAAGATCAGCTTTGCTAGTGCCCCTCGACACAGAGGCTTCGGGAAATCTAGGCTCCATCTCGCCGTCTCATTGAGTGCGTGGGATGCTCCCATTTCCTCCAACTTGATCCTCGCATTAGGCCATCAAAAGATGTATTTTAAACATACAGTTACTGGGTGGCCACCCTCCTGGATCCACAGGTACAAAACAAAACCTCAGCACTTTCCTTCCACCCACCCAAATAGAGAGCAAAATGCGAGGAAAATGGAAGACCTTGTGATTGATAACTGGAGAAATCTGTTGCGTCTGCTTCATTCATTGGGTTCCACAAATGTCACGGTTTGGAACAAACATCAGCGACGTGACAGCAATAGAGTGCCAAGTAGGTTCGTAGCTGCAAGCAGCAGGCAAGGTTGGCAGATAGCCTATTGGGTGACCTCTGATCAATCTTTATTTACCACCGCACCAACGCAGGCAATGCAGGGCACACATCCATCACACAGAGATCTGCTTAATGAATCATGGTGCACGACTATCTGCGTCTCAACACCGATGTTTTTGCATGTGTTCCGGAACCAATAGACTTTGGGTATACAAAATGGACGGAATGGCCCGAGTGGCTCATCACGCCATAGATGGTGTTGTCCTGCCCAAGCAGCCAGCATCATATTCTGAGCGGACCTTCTGCACAGCTGTAGGAGTCATTACAGACAAACGCATCCGCTTTCCACAGATATGTGGATCGTTTGACTTTCATCACGATGATCAGGCATGGATCTCTGATGATGTTGTGGCCCCAACATTGCCGAAGGTCACCGATTAGTTGCCGGTCTACTTCAACATTCCTTTTCAATAAGAAATGGTCCTCTTGTAACTTTTTTTTTAAAATGATCATTTCTTACTGCAATTTTTATTCTCTTTTCCAACAGTTCATTTTGCTGTTTGCTGTGAGGAGACTGTAAAAGACAGCAAGGTTTCATGACAACTACGATTCCATGTACTCACTTTTATCTTAAGAGAGTTTTCGCATTTGTCAATAGTTTTGTGGTCATGTTGCTGTGAGATTCAGTCTATAATTATGGTCCTTTGGAAACAGAAAGAAATGTGCTTCTTAAGTGGCTTTTCTCACCATCACACTTTTTAACAGTGGCTGTGAAGGTCATTTTTTATTTTTTGGGTCATGCTGCTTTGAAATGCAGCAATACTTTCAGGTTATTATAAAAAATATTTGTTTCTAACAGAACATTGTTCTTCACAATTGACCAAAGTGGCTCAAGGGTTCATGCTTTGAAATTTTTTTTTTTTTTTGGGGGCATTTTGCTTTGAAATGCAGCAATACTGACTGGTACTTATTCGAAAATAATTGTTTGGTTGTTTCTAATAGACATTTGTTCTTCACAATTGTCAAAGTGGCTTAATGGGTCATTGCTTTGAATTTTTGGCGGGCATTTTGCTGTGACATGCAGCTATATTACTAGAGGTCCTTATTTTAAAAAAAATGTTGTCTTTCTAACTGTCATTTGTTCTTCACTATTGTCACAAAGTGGGCTCAAGGGTTCATGCTTTGAATTTTTGGGGATTTTGCTGTGACATGCAGTCTCATACTTGAGGTCTTTTCTAAAAAATGTTGTTTATAACAGACATTTGTTCTTCAACAATTTATCAGCGTGGCTCAAGGGTGATGGGTGCTGTCAGAAACTGGAATTGGTAGGTTCACTGTTATTGGTCACATATTGCATAATGACTTGGTTTTGCAGTCTTTAACATTAGCGTTCAATCCTGTTTTGTGAACAACTCATTTATTTCAATGAAAAAAAGAGAAAACAAAGACATGGTGGGATTCCATACTATTTTAAAAATGTGTTTTCTGAGAATTAAAACTACTATAAGACTTTGCATGTACAAAATAGCTGTTAAAAAAAATTCACTGAATTGTTAATGGGAAGGGTTACAGAAACTCTGACCAGTGTAGGTTATTCAGGGAATGGAGTATGGTAGCAGGACAGTGAAACAAAGTACAGAGACACCATTTTCCTCCAGCACGTTGGGAGTAAAAATGAGAAAATGAATGCCAAGATAAGGGCACCGGGTGTTACAGGAGCGTTAACCAACAGTATTTTCAAAGTGAAGCTCAACTGGTCCACACTCATACGGCAGGGACATGCGCTCCCAGGTATTGATCTGTGTACTGTGGAAGGTGGATTTCTCACCAACTTCGCTTCCGCATCTCTGCTCAGCCGACAGTTTTCGTTGCTGCGTCATTCTGGGCATTTTATCCTGCGTGTTAAATAGATGACGGCGCCAGCCTGGGCTCTCACCGCACCACCACTGTAAACTCCGGCCCTGGGTCATGCTGTGGCCAAGGTCAGGTTATATTCAATGTCCAGTGAAACTAAAATGGTGGTTCAATGACTCCTTTTTCCGGCACTTTGTAATCGGGGGGTCAGACAGGTTTAGATGGTATACTTGTGGCCCAGGTCATGGGCAGTCATAGTCCAGTTCAAACTATAAAATGTGTGGTTGAAAGACTCCTTTTTCTGGCCCTTTTTTTTATATATGTGGGTCAGACAGGTGTACTGGTCATTCTTCGCGGTACAGGACAGATATAGTTGTGTCCAGTTCAACTAAAAAGGTTGTTGAAAAGGACTCCTTTTTTGCGGCACTCTTTTTAAATCTGGGGGTCATGCAGTTTCGGGGCTCATTGCTGCGATCCAGGACCAGGGATATTCAATGTCCCAGTTCAAGTTACATGATTGGTTTAAAAATCATACTGCCTTCTGGCACTTTTTAATTGTGGGTGATGCAGAGGTTTAAGGGTCAGGCTGTGGTACAAGACAGGGTTAGTGATTGGTCTGTGACTTTTTTTCTAGTGACTTTTATAACCTAAGTGTGTTGGACGTATCCATTTGACTGTTTGTGGATGTTAATTTCAGCTTCTCAGCCTTGTTTGGGTTGTAATAATGAAGGTGTTGTTGCTCTCCCCATAGACTTTAATGGTCATCTCTCATATTCGACGCTCTCTATCGAAAAAACGCTTATCGATAGCGGCCCGACTATCGACTTTCGATTCAACATGAGTAATCACTTTACTTAAATTTTTACACGTATGAGGCATATCTTATGGACCCCACACGGTCCTAATACAGTCTATAATCGTAAGTATATAAGAGATTTGGGCAATACTTAGCTGCAACTTAGTTTATGGATGGGTAATTACAATTCCAGCATGAGCTGACACAAGAGCATCCTTACTCCACAGTTTCCTTCATCTTGCCTGATGAAGGAAACTGTGTGTTCCGAAACGTCGCTCGCTGGGTAGCGTGGAGTAAGGACGCTCTTGTGTCAGCTCATGCTGGAATCGTAATTACCCATCATAAGCTGAGTTGCAGCTAAGTTTTGCCCAAATCTCTTAATACTTACGTTATATACTGTATTTAGGAAAGCTGTGGTCCTAGAAGATATGCTGCATTTGTTTTTTTTCATGTATAAATTTAAGTTAATGATTACTATATATTGCATAAAAAGCCTTGAGTTCTGTATGGTGTCTGTAGCTGAAGGGGGAAGATTAAGGAGGTTCCTCGACTGAGGCTAAAACTGGGCTATACTAATTATTTGCAATAAGTCAACCTGTGGCTAATCTGTATGTTTATCGAAGACAAGTACGAGCACCCTGTCCCCTGGCTGAAAGGATCTGTCCCTTGCGGTCCTGTTGCAAACTCGGGCCTGTGCCTCCTGGGCCTGCTGCATGTTTTCCCTTACAATGGGCATAACAGACGCGATCCTGTCCTGCATGTCGGCTATATGCTCGATAACGCTCCTGTAAGGGGTTTCCTCTTGTTCCAAGGTCTCCCTGGCTATGTCCAGGAGCCCTCGGGGATGTCTCCCATACTGCAGCTCAAATGGAGAGAACCCCGTAGACGCCTGTGGCACTTCCCGGATGGAGAACATCAGATAGGGCAACAGGCGATCCCAAACCCTACCATCCTTGTCCACCACCTTTTTTAACATCCCTTTTATGGTCTTGTTAAAGCGCTTGACCAGACCATTGGTCTGGGGATGGAAACACGGAGGTGCCAGGTGGGTAATCTTTAGCAGGCGACACAGCTCTTTGGTCACTTTGGACATGAATGTAGTGACATTATATGTCAGGATCTCCTTTGGGATCCCAGTAAGGATGAATAGGTGGAACAGTTCCCTAGCTATCCCTTTTGAGGAGGTGTTTCTGAGGGGTATGGCCTCTGGGTAGCGGGTGGCATAATCCAGTACCACTAGAATATGCTGATGTCCTCTGGCCGATTTAGGGAGGGGTCCTACCAGATCCATGCCAATCTGTTCGAAGGGCACTTCAATGATGGGCAGGGGAACCTGCGGGCTCCGGAAATGGGGTCTAGGGGCGTGGACCTGACACTCTGGACAGGACTGACAGAACTCTTCCACTGCCCTATAGATGCCGGGCCAGTAGAAGTTCCGCTCCACCCGCTCCCTAGTTTTCTCCGCCCCCAAGTGTCCCCCTAAGACATGGGAATGTGCTAATTCCAAAACATGGGTCCGGGGTACCACCAACTGCTCCACCACCTCTGTTGGTGTTTTTTTCACCCTGTACAATAGGTTATTCCGTACGGCGAAGTGAGGGTAGACCAACTCCTCCCCTGGTTCCTGGGGTCTCCCATCAATGACCTTTACGCTTTTCCAAGTGTTAGCCAGGTTCGGGTCCCTTACTTGCTCTGTGCCAAAATTCCCTCTTGAGACTGGCAAGGAGGAAAATTCTAACTCAGAGGGGGTCTCCTCTGGGTCTCCAGCCAGTACCGATAATGGAAATGACACAGGTTCTACCGCATCACCAGTGGGGCATACATCACTCACAGGTTCAACATTATACATTTTCTGGGTTTTATTTCCCCACAAATCCCAAAACAGAGGGAAGTCACAGCCAATAACTGCGCTGTAAGGTAAACTGGTCACAACGGCCACCTCATGTCGTGTAACCCCACAGATAGTTTTTATTGGTAGTAGGGCCGTGGGGTAGTCCTTGGGGCCCCCATGGATACAAACTACCCCTATCCTGCGTGAGCGTAGCTGGTCTGGGCTCACAAGTTGGGATTGGAAAAAGGTCACCAAGCTTCCCGAGTCCAGGAGGGCCTGCACCGAATGTCCATTAATGGTGACAGGGCACTCTCGTCGGTCCACCCCCGCAGCAACCCGAATGGAATACGATGGCCATGCAAACCAGGAGGTACGCCTACCCAACCCACATTCCATGGGTTCCTCCCTTCCCGGGCAACGTGCCACCACATGTCCCAGTCCTTGGCACCGCCAGCAGACTATGGGGTCCCGGGCCTTAGAAACAGGGTCCCGTTTTGGGGTGGGTGGCCTCTCTCCCTTTCCAAATAATCGTAACCCCCCTTTTGGGACAGGAGCAGTCTTACCGCGGGTGGAGGTCTGTGGATTCCCTGGGGTATGTAGGACTTGCAGGAACTCCTCAGTGGTGCTGTATCGCTCCACAACCGCGACCAGTTCATCCACGCTTTTGGGGTCAGTGTACCCCACGCACCGCTGGAGCTTGATGGGCAGAGCCCGAACAAAGTGGTCACAGACCACTCGCTCGACCACCTGGGCAGGTGTGAGAGTCTCTGGCTGCAGCCATTTGTTGGTAAGGTGGAACAGGTCATGCATTTGTGACCTTGCAGGCTTGGCAGGATCAAACTCCCAGGCTTGGACTCTCTGTGCTCTTACGGCTAGGGTGACCCCCAGTCGAGCCAATATCTCACCCTGCAGTTTGGCGTAGTCCTTGGCATCTTGGACCCGCAGATCGAAGTAGGCCTTCTGCGGTTCGCCCGTTAGGAAGGGGGCCAGGACGTCCGCCCACTGGTCCACCGGCAGCTGCTCTCTCTCTGCTATCCGTTCGAAGGTCCCCAGGTAAACCTCGATGTCATCATCCGCGGACATCATGGGCAGGGAGCTTTGCACCACCTGGTGGGGCGTTGACTGCACACCTGTTGGCCCCCCTGGCCTCACCGCCAAGGCCTGAAGCTGTTGCTGCAGAGTCTGCTTCACCTGCTGTTGTTCCTTCACCGTGGCCTGGTGGGTCTCAATTAGCAGGCGATTGGTCTCAGCTTGGGCCCGGATGGTCTCCTCGTGCCCCGTCTGCTGAAAAGCCACCATCAGTTGGAGGTTGGCGTTCGCTTGTATCAGCTGTTTTACCAGCTCATCCATATTCACTGACTCTGCTGTCTTTGCGGTAGCTGCTTTCACCCAGGACATACTTTTCTTACGCTTCCTTCTGTCTCAGGCGTTTATAAGAGTACTGCCTCTAATATGCCCTTCGCATACCTCCACCATATGTGAGCTGAGCTTTAGCTGCTCTGGGATCTTGGCACAAGTGGATTTTCAGGTAGAGACAGAGACAGATCTTTCGGTGTAAAATACAGAGCCTCTGTATTTATTTTAAGCAGCAAACAAAACAACAAGTGCAAAGGCATGCACGATATAAAACAAAAGAACAGCCTGCCCGTCTGGGCTCTAACTAACAAAGACCAACTTACTAACAGCTTGTAAGTTTCCTGTTGGATCTCCAGCGTGCCTCTTCTCCAGACTTAAAGGTAGCCTGGGAGTTGAAATCACCTCCAGTCAGCTTCCCTGCTGACTTCTATATTCCAGGTAAAACCTGGAGTGGAACCATGGGCAGTGGACCCATGGGGAGTGAGCACCTTGTGGGCATGTGTCTGGACATTTGAAGGCGCATGCAAGGACTCTGGCCGGGATATATACACCGTTATATACCCTTCCTGCTGTTGCAACCCTTAAAATATATAATATATATTTTATATATATTTTTAAATATTTTATATATATATATATATAATATATTTAAAATATAAAATATGGTTTTTATATAATGTTTATAATATGTGTATTGGACAGAGTGTCTGGACTGGTAATAGAGGGGAAGGGTATGTCTGCCCAAGTTTCCCAAGGTCTGCCAGGTTAACAAGCATCCAGAAAGAGAATGTTTGAGATCTAAAAAATCCTTTT
>JAODAL010039006.1:0-38498 GCA_025379985.1 Phyllomedusa bahiana | reverse complement strand
AAATGTTTTGTTTATGTCCAAAACCACGTTTGTTATTATCGGTTATTCAGTTTCTGTCCTTTTGTGACAGTACATTCTTCTATTGTTTTTATGATATCTTTCAGTTTGTATTATTTGTCAACTGCTCAATTCTTTAATAAAAGAATGTTTAAAGAAAGAGTGGCAAGCTGATCTGCAACCGGTAAAATCCGACATATCATCTCTGCAAACAAGAGTCCGAGACCTTGAAACGTTTAAAGACTCTTGTCAACATACAATTGCAGATCTGCAATCTTCTATCAATGCTCAAAAAGATGCGCACCAAGCTCTGCTTGACCACATGGACGACTTGGAAAATAGGAGCAGGAGGAACAACGTCCGGATCAGGGGTCTTCCAGAATCCATAAGAACACAGGACCTGCAAGCATCATTAACCAAGCTATTTAATCTCCTTCTTGACAAAGAACCTGACAATCACATTGAAATAGATAGGGCGCATAGAGCGTTGAAACCACAGAATCTGGACCCCGCTCGCCCTCGTGATGTGATATGCCGGGTCCACTACTACTCGGTGAAGGATCAAATTATGCGAAAAGCGAGACTTACACAGAACCTGACCTATGAGGGCTACAAGCTGTCCATCTTCCCGGATCTTTCAAGACGCACCCTGCGACTTCGTGGAGCACTCAAGCCCCTCCTGCAATTTTACAACAGCGTAAACATTACCTACCGCTGGGGATTCCCGTTTGCGCTCCATGTGCGCCAAGGAGAGGAGAACATCACTTTTTTCGCACACCGGCGGACTTGCCGAACTTCCCTGTTAGCACTGGACTTGCCTAAGGTCCCCTTTGCCCGAGGGGGGAGACCATGGGCAGCACCGCCTTCGACTGCTGGTTCTCGACGTCTACTCTACTGTCCAAAAGAACTGTGCCCTCAGGATCGCCAAGGCCGCAGCGACTTCGGAGAGCGCCGAGGAGCGACGCGGATGTGGAGGCATAGACTGAGGCACTTCTTTTTCTTCTCTCTTTCCTCTCCCACTCATCCCTCCCCCCCTCCTCTTTCCTCCCTCCTTGCTGAGCTGTGACTATTTGGGTCCTGGGCGGACCGGACTGTGGGGGTAATCTGACCTGACCCCTGGGGTAGAGGAGGGGGGTTAAATTTGACCAGATGCTAAGTTGACTGTCGGGTTGAACAAGCCGCCGAACTGCCCGAGGGCTTGCACAGCTCTTGTCACCCCCATAGTCGGGTTGCCCCCGGGGTTCCTTCTATCTCAAGTGGATAGGGCCCAAAGACAGATCAAATATATCCCCTCGTTCCCCCCTGTCGCACGGGAAAACCGCTGACTCCAAAATCTCTCTATGCAACACGTAGTTTTCCCTCTTAATCTCCTCGTGATTATTTTACTCTTTGACACTCCCCGCCATATTTGCCACTACGATTTCATTGGCCATGATGGTACTGATAGTATACCCTCCTTACGACGCTCATACCCCTCCCTATTAGCTTACTAGACCTGAGTATGGTAGACACTGTTCCCCCAGTAGGTGTAAGACTGGATTACTTTTATTCAGTCAAAGCAGCTTGTTTGCTGCGTGTGCTAGACACAGTGCCACTCTCTCTGAAGATTGGCTATTTTTTGTTTATGTTCTTAATAAGGTTCATGTTTCTTGATTCGAACTGTCGGCAGGGAAATGTTTCTTGGAGTACTGGTGAATGGGGCCAACCAAAGAGGCGAAAATATACCTTAGCATGGAGAATTTTAAAATTTCCTCCCTTAATGTGAAGGGACTCAACATCCCGGAGAAACGGTCCCAAATATTATACTCTATGCATAAGCAGAAGGCTCACATTCTCTGTGTCCGGGGACGCACTTCCACAAAGAGAAGGTCCCCATTATTAATAACAGATACTTCCCTGTCTGGTTCCATTCTAATAACTCATACTAAACGAAGGGCGTGGGCAACTTTTCCACAAGTCTCTATGCCACAAAATTAAGATACTAGGACAGATGTTAATGGCCGCTATCTCTTTGTTAAATGTACCTTTGGGAGGCCACCATATACAATTGGGCGAATATCTATGCCCCAAAATCAGGGGCAGCTCTCCTTCCTAACCAAACATTTGATGACTTAAATGTCTTTCCCTCGGGGATCGCGGGTTGGTATGTGGGAGACTTTAATCTCACACTTCAGCCAGAACTTGACTCATCATCCGGCAAATCTATGCTTCCTTACAGTAAACTAAACAAAATCAGGAAAATGCTCCACGACATGCAATTAAGCGATGTCTGGAGCTGCCCGTACCCCTCCACCCCGGGACTACACGTTCTATTTTTTTTCCTCATAATATGTATAGCCACTAGACTATATTTTTCTTGCGCCACTCCCTTTTACCAGCTGTGGTCAAGGACCGCAATTGGTAACATCTTGCTGTCGGACCATCCCCCTATCCATTGTGAGATCGCCCTGCCCAATGCCGGGCGTAGGTTTTCAACTGGAGACTAAACGGGTCTCTTTTGGAAGATGCGTTATGCCTGACAGATCTAAAACAAACCATACAAAACTTCATGGCAGATCACATACTAGATCCTACTGCGCCCCAGATCAAATGGGAATCCCTGAAATGTGTCCTTAGGGGCATTCTGATAAAACATGGCTCTGGAGTCAAAAAAAGCAGCCTCTGCCAAGTTGGAGAAACTTCTTGACTCCCTAGCTCATTTGGAAGTTAAACATAAGATCTCAAATGGGGAGGATGACCTTAGAGCCCTAGCACTGGTACGTCATGAGATTAAACAATTGCTGGACCAGAAACAGATGCGCTATAAACAAATATGCACACAAAAATATTATGAGTGGAGTAACAAACCAGGAGGATGCTGGCGAGAGCCCTCAGAGATAAAGAGAGCAGCACTGTTTGTTCCAGCAATTAAATCGGCAGCAGGAAAGTGACACATCAAACTCCAACTATACTGGGACGCATTCCAGGGATTTCTACCAGAATTTATATAATTTGCCGGACCCGGTCTCCAAGACTCCCCCCTCACGCTAGAACCAATTTTCTTTCTGATACGGCATTACCTAAGACCCCTTCAGGCAGATTGAAAGATCTGGGCAGACCTTTCTCCATAGAGGAAATCGATCAAGCCATTAACCTTATGCCGGCGGGGAAGACCCTGACCAGATGGCTTTACCGCCAAACTTTATAAAAACCCTGCGCCGGAATTGGCCCCCTTTCTCTTAGAGTCCTTCAATTCAATCCAACAGAGTTGCCCTTTCTCCCGAATCGCTTAAAGCCTTTATTACGGTTTGATACCTAAAGAAGGGAAAGACCCACTTCAATGTGCAAGTTATAGGCCACCCCCTTTCCTAAACGTGGACACCAAGTTATTTGCCAAACTTTTAGCAATTAGATTAAACACAATCTTAGGGGATCTGGTACATCTTGACTAGGCTGGCTTTGTTCCCTTAAGAGAAGCGCGTGACAACACGCTGAAAACTTTCTCTATTCTGCATCAAGCGCAGTTATCCAAAACGCCTTGTGTCCTGCTTTCTCTGGGAATGCAGAAAGGCATTTGACAGGGTGGACTGGACGTTTCTGAGATCGGTGTTGGTGGGGATGGTTTGGGAACCGATCATGCTCCAACGAATCTGGGCTCTTTATCAGTGCCCTACGCCCCAATTACGCATAAAATGGCTCTTTGTCCGCGCCCTTTTCGAATACGTAATGGAAACAGCAGGGATGCCCTCTTCCCCTTCCTGTATGTTCTCGTTATGGAGCATCTCATGCAGGCCATCAGACGTGATCCAGACATTAATGGAATTACATTCCAGAGCACACAATACAAATGCTCCGCTTTCGCGGATGACCTTCTTTTTGTACCTCACCCAACCATCATTTTTTTTACCAGCTGTGATGAAGGTTCTAAATTCCTATGGGGCCCTTAGCAATTTTAGGGTCAATCTCTCTAAAAGCACAGCAATGGGAGTGGGTTTGGAAGGCAGAATGGTGGACCTTTTGAGACAAAACTTCCCGTTCTCCTGGACACAGACATCCTTCAAATATCTAGGGGTCCATATCCCGGCAAACTTGCATCACACCTTTGATCTGAATTTTTGCCCCCTTTTTGCAGCGATCACTTCAGACCTATCTAAATGGGGCAGACAGACTTCTCATGGATCGGCCGGATCAATATTTTAAAGATGAATATCCTACCTCGTCTCTTATATTTATTTCAGACAGTCCCCATTTTGTTGTCCAGATCTTTCCTCAGCTCACTTGATAAGTGCCTGAGGAAATTCATTTGGGCTAACAAACATCCCAGAATAGCGAAACATACACTCATAAGACCCAAAACAGAGGGGGGTTTAGCATTCCCAGAACATTAGAGCCTACTATCGCATCAGCGGCGGCCAGAATCTCCGATTGGTTTCACCACGGACGAATAAAATATGGATCGGTCTGAAGAATCACTCTGTAACGCTCCCCTGACTTTCCTTCCATGGGTTGCCACTTCAGATCTGCCCGAAGCTAAAATCAGGGAGCTGCCATTGGTCACCCAGACCACCCCCCTGCTTTGGAGGACCTATGGGAGTAATGTAAAACTTTTCAACCCAGATGGCCCCCTAACCCCCATTAGAGGACACCCAGCATTTAAGGTGTATAACGACTAAGCGGCTTACCAAAAATAAACCCTTAATAGGTCTGACATTTAGGGGGGTCTCGGATGGGTCCTCCTTGAAAGCGTATGATGACGTTTATTGAGGCTCTCGGCCCCTCCCCCCAGTGTATGGTTGCCACCATAGCAAATCCAACACTTTTATGCAATACATAGAGTCAAACTAAAGCTTCATAGAGGCCTGTCTGCCTTTGAGCAATTATGCGTACAAAGGGGCCATTCCTACCCATCTCATCTCCCAACTATATGCTTTGATACTTCAGAACCAAACTGAAGGCCCCGCCCCCGTACCAACAAAGTTGGAACGTGAACCCCCAATGTACAATCGCTGAGGAGGACTGGCATCAGGCGCACATTACTGTCGCATAAGGCTCTAGTTTCCTGTCGGGTTTCAGGAATTAAATTTTAAATAGTCTCTCGATGGTACAGAGTACCCATGTTATTACATAATATTATCCCCCCGGTCTCTTCCGAATTGCTGGAGGTGCAACTCGGCATTAGGCACAATGTCACACATCTGGTGGCAAATGCCAGCGATCCCAAAAATTTTTGGGGCAAAGTAATTGACTTATTAAAAAAATTACTGGAATACAGCTGCAGAAAAGATCCCAAAACCCTTCTTCATCCATGATACCCATAGCAACCCACGCTTTGAAGGGGAAGCTTAATAACTTTATGTTGTTTGCCCCAAGGTGTTAATCCCCGCAGATGGAACAGTACTGTCAAACCGTCATTTCTGACTGGTTCAAAGAAATCCTCTTTCTCCAGAGAATGGAGGAACTCAGAGCCGACAACACTCAGATGTCGGATAGATACTGCGGGATCTGGGGGGAATGGATATCTTTCACGGCTTCGCCGGACTATATCTCATATTTGTGAGCATAAATGAGATTATGGTCCCAGGGGTCCGTTTACTCTGGAATGTTTTCCTATCTAATACCCTCATTGTCCTTTTCCTCTTCCATGTACCAGATACATCATACAGTCTGAAATTGCCACCTGTCTTCCGAGACAAACCCCCTGCCGACAACCGGTTATTGGTTTTATGTATGTTATTAATTTTGTCGTTTCCAAAAAGCATTTGATCCTCCAGAACTTAAGCAACATTAGTATAGAACAGACTGCGATATGATGATTAGTCCTTCCGAAGTGCTTAAATTCCATTTCTTTATGCATGTCATTCTCCTACTCATTTTTACATTTATCAATATATGGATGTGCCGATTTTCTTAAATCTTGTATCTGTTTGTTATAAGAATTATGCAATAAAGACTGTTAATTTGAAAAAAAAAAAAAGTTTGTTTCATCATTATATTCTTATTAAGCTCATCAGATAGTTTGTTAAACTGCTTTTACTGCTATACATCCTTATCGAACTATCAGATATCTCTCACACAGCTTTCCTTGGGGACAGATTTCATTGCCTGTTAGAAGCAAGAAAGTCAAGGACTTACTCCTCCCCCCAGATAATAAGAGGAGAGCTTCGGAATGTATCATATCAGCTAATGCTTCATAAAGTAATGCAAAAATTTTAATTTGTCTCTTAGCGACCACCAATTAACCAAATTCCTGTGGTGATAGAATAGTCATGTGATTAAAAAGTTCTATTGGAATGTAATTTACTGTGATTAAACTTCTTAGATTTCATGCCGAAACGGAAGGTGTCGGTCATGTTTCTCGAGCTCTGGCTGCCGGCAGCAAAAAATAATAAATAATTCGGAGGAGGCATTTAATTGGATAAAGGAGTGGAACAAAAAATAGATAACCACACCTGAATTTAATCATCTTGACAGTAATGTTGTCACTTCCGGTCATGGACATTTAAATTTGTATTCCACATGTATACTTGCTATGCTATGAATAAGGGTGTTATACCCGAAACGCGTAGGAATTTTTGGATCCCTGTAATGGAGTTTTAAAAGTTTTGAAAATAAAATATATACTTTTTATATGAAGGAGCTGGAGAACTCTTGTTTTGAAAGTTTTGCATAGAGCAGGGTGGGTGCTTGCTCCCCATGGTTCCACTCCGGGATTTCCCGGCAGTATATAAGGTTAGCAGGTAGCTGACTGGGTGTCGGCTGTATCTCCAGTCTACCTTCTGGGCTGGAGGTGTTCACACTGGTGAAAGCCAGTGTTGGTCTTACTGAGGTGCTAGTGAGGAAACTACTCCAATGTTAGTAAGTGCTCAGGCGAGCAGGAGTTTCTTTCTGTTTATTTGCTGTGCATGTTTTGCCATCCGTTGTGTTCTGCTTCTACAATAAACCCACGGACAAAGGAGCCGTTTGTACCTGACATCTGCCTTTGTCTCATGCCTGAAAGTCTCAAGCGGTGATCCCAGAGCCTTACCAGCTCACAATAGATTGAAGATGAGTGGAGAGAGTCAGAAGCCCTGGTACGTGCCCTTTTGGATTTGGATTGGGTTAGAGTTAAGACCATTCACTGTAAGGACGGTGGTCGAGTGGTTTTGATTGTGGTCCAAAAAGTTGAGAATTATATGTCTGAAACCACGATAGCATAAGATGATATTGAGGAACCACCATGAAATGGAGCCAAAGGCCTTTTTGGCATTGAGTCTCAGCAACACGGAGGTGGGTCATATGCCGTCATGGAATTGGGTTGTGGCTGCTATCGATGTGCAGATGCCAACTGTTGAGTGTGTATTATGTAGAAAGCCTAATTGTGAGGAGGTAAGAAGGTGGCCTATAACAGATTGCAGTCGGTCTGCTATAATTTTAGGTGAAATTTTGTAGTCTTGATTGAGAAGAGATATGGGACAGTAAGACTGGGGTAAGGGTTGATCTCTCTGTGGTTTGGGGGAGTAGTCTGGTGCTAGATGAATAGAATTCTGCAGGATCTATGTGTCCTCTGTATATGGCATTATGGTTAAGTGGGCAGTTATACTGGGTTTCAAGAGCTTGTAGTATTCCTAGGGGAGGCCATCTGGGGCCTGGAGATTTATGGTGCAAGAGGCTCCGAAACTCATGACAGCTCTCAGTCTCCAAGATGTCAGCCTCCAGAACAAGATTGGCATCCAACGAGAGACTAGGCAGGGTTACACCATTGAGAGGGGACCACATAGCCACAGAATTATAGGGTCGTGGTTATTTTTGTGCTTTTTATTGCTAGCAGTTTGGAATGCATGCAACTTTTTGGATTAAATTCATTCCAATTTTAGGGGATGTAAAAGGACCAAAAAAACGCAATTTTGGCGTTAGGAATTCTTTTTCTTCTATGGTGTTCAGTGCAATGGAAAAATTATGTTCTATTTTAATCGATCGGACTTTTTCAGATGTGACGACACCAAATATGGGGAACTTTTTTATTATTTATTTTTTATTTTTTTTGCAAAATGGCAAAAAGGGGAGGGTTTGGAACTTTTAATATGTGTTTATTTTTTTTACACTTAAAAACATTTCTTTTATTGTAACTCTGAGTCCCTCTATGGCGCTTCACCACTAGGGGGCATGATCGCTTATGCAGCCTAAAGCAATGTAATACAATACATAAGGGTGTACAAAGACGGCGGTTTTACTGCTTCCTGCCTGGGAGAAGAAAATATGGCGGCGATGGAAGCCTTCACAAGGCAGGGGCCCCGATCAGAGTGAGGGACAGTGTGCGGTACCATTTCCCATTGCTTTCGATGCTGCGGCCATCTTTGTGTGGGTTAAACAGCGCGGGATGGTGATTAGCAGCTAACACCCGGCAGCTGTGTAGTGGGACCGTACCGCGATCCCGCTACAAAGTCATTTACCAGTATTAGGATGTACTAATATGGATTCTTTTTCTCATTTTGTCTCTCATAGTTGAGGTCGACCTATGATGTCAATCACAGACCTCTTTCATCTTTTTAAGTGGGAGAACTTGCACAATTGGTGGCTGACTAAATACTTTTTCCTCACTGTGTAACAATGTACAGAATACGAGCGCATTAGGTCTGTGGGTTAATGTAAGTCTAAAAAACCCAAAAGGTGAAAATTTCCCCTATGAGAAAATATCACCAACCCAAACCCCCAAATGTGAATCTGTAACAGCGCTATAATAAACATGTATAAAAATGGGAGTGCCCCTTTTTTTAAAAAATTTCTGTCCACATTAATCCATGGCGGGGGGGACAGGCCCGGGTTGGAGAACTGTAGTAAATTGGTCTTTTAGAAAAAATTCTAGAGCTCCAGAAAAAAAAACCAGCGTGCTCAAAAATTTCAAAAAATCCCCGGGTTTTCCAAGAAAAAAGGGGACAAAGCACAGCACACACAAAGCAGGGATTTTACCTAAACCCCAGCCGGGGGGGTTTTTAAACCCCACTGAAAATTTTCCCCACAGCACCCCCAAAAAGCAGGAGATTTTTACCAAAACCCCCCCAACCCGGGGGGGCGCTCTAACTCCCAGATACTAGGCACAGCACCACAAGCAGGAATATTCCCAAAAACACCCCACCCGGGGGCCTCTAACCCCACAGGGATATTTGCGCAGCACAAAACAGTGCGGAGAAAAATACCAAACACCCCAGCCGGGGGCGCTCTAACTCCACATGATGTTTACACAGCACACAATGGGGAGATATTACCAAAAATCCCCCCACCCGGGGGGCGCTCTAACCCCCACATGATACTAGCAAAAGCACACAGTGAGGGAATTTTTCCCTTTTAACCCCACCACCCGGGGGGGATCTAACTCCACATGATAAAAGCACAGCCCCACAATGCGGGAAAGATATTACCTCACACCCCGGGGGGCGCCCCAACCCCACATGATACTAGCACAGCACACACATGAAAGGAGATTTTTACCAAAACACCCCACCGGGGCGCCTTTTTAACCCCACATGATACTAGCACAGCACACAATGCGGGAGAAATTCCCTCACCCCCCCCAACCGGGGGGCGTTTCTAACTCCACAGGATCCCAACACAGCACAAAAAGGGCAGGAGATATTCCTTTAACACCCAGCCGGGGGCGCTTAAACCCCCAAAAGATACTAGCACAGCACACCAATGAAAGGAATATTACCTAAACCTAAGCCGGGGGCGCTCAAATTCCAAAAATAATACTAGCAAAAGCACACACAGTGCAGGAGTTTTAAAACCTAACACCCCAGCCGGGGGGCGCTCTAACTCCACATGATACTAGCGCAGCACACACAGTGCAGGAGATATTACCTACCCCCCCGGGGGGGCGCTCTAACTCCACAGATACTAGCACACACACACAGGCAGGAGATATTACCTAACACCCCCCCGGGGGGGCGCTTTTAACTCCAATGATACTACCCACAGCACACACAGGGGCAGGGGGAATTTTACCTAACACCCCACCGGGGGGCGCTTAACTCCACATGATACTAGCGCAGCAAAACAACCCGGAATTTTCCCAACCCACCCCACCCGGGGGGGCGCCTAACCCCAAAAGTACTACACAGCCCAACACAAGGGCGGGAGATATTACCAAAACACCCCGGCCCGGGGGCCTCTAACCCCTTGATCCCTAGCGAATTTTACACATTTGCAGGTTTTTCCAAAACACCCCACCCGGGGGGCGCTTAACTCCAATATACTAGCAAAGCAAAAACAAAAATGCAGGAATTTTACCTAACACCCCAGGGGGGGGGGGCGCTCTAACCCCAATGAACTAGCACAGCCCCCAACCAACAATGGGGGGGAGATTTTAAACCTAACACCCCGCCGGGGGGGGCTCTAAACCCCCAAAATGTTTATTTAGTACAGCACACACAGTGCAGGAATTTTACCTAAACCCCAGCGGGGGGCGCTCTAATCCACAGGATACTGGGCCACAGCACCCCCACAATGCAGGAGTTTTTACCAAAACCCCCCGGCCGGGGGGCGCTTTTAATTTCCCTTTGATATTTGCGCGGGTACACTAGTGATGTCACTGATTGGAGCTACAAGATCTTACACATTTCAGAACATCAGATTCCTATGTCAGGGAAACCTAAGTGTGATATAGTCCTTGTAATAAAGCGGTAGCAACCAATCAAATGATGTAGATCTAAGTAACCCATGAGGGAAAATTAGCACTTTTAATCGACTTTTTTAAACAAATCCTGAAAACCCCCAAATTTTAAGTGAGAAAAAGGGTTTTTTTAAAAATTGACATTTTTATTAAAGAATATTCATTAAGAACAAATAATGGGGATGTCCCAGTTCAGACCTTTTTGGAACAATGTTTTTAAATTTACTATATAAATTCTAGCAATGATATTGGGGTAAAATTTTCCTTTCAAACCCCCACAGAAAACATTAAAAAAAAACTTCTGGGGTCTAAATGAAAAACATCAAATATTGGGATTTTGACTGAATACCCGATCAAACAATTCCGGGCCGGGTAGAATAGGATTTTTACAGGGGGATTATGTTGCCAACATTTTATAATTTTCAGAACCTTACTTATTTATTTTCTGCAGCAAATTTAAGGGCTTTTCGTTGCCAGATTAATCATTTCATTTGACAATAAAAACAGCCACGACGATTTTTCCTCCCCTCATATGGAAAAAGAATTTTGCGGTCTAGGCTTGTCTAATTTTTAGATCTTATTATATGCCGTCTGTCCCTAGGGCCAGGTTATTTGGGAAAAAAACCAAAATGACAAAAATGGGGGTCCTTCATTGAGCCCTTGGGTCCTCCTGGGTTTCCCTCTCCCCTGGCCCGGGAAACTTAACCCTTGGGACACTGGTTTTCTCACCCCTGGCCCGTCCCCACTTTCCCATACTGGGAAGCTAGCTTTCCCACTAACTTTCCCCTTTTATCCCTTTTTCATCACTTCCCATCCCCTTCTAAACTTTGTCCCGAAGCCTTTCCCAACATTTGACTCAAGGGTGGGAAAAAAAAAGGCCCTTTTCTTTCCCCTGAGGACCCTACCCAAAGGTCTGGGAAATTTTAAACCCTTTTCCACAAAAATTGGGGTTTAGAAAATAAAAATTTTCCCTTTGTCCAATTCCCCTTTAGATATTTTACAAGGAACTCATTTTTTGAAAGAGAACTTGAAAGGGAAATTTTAGATTTGATCCGTTCAAATAAACGCCCCAGGGTCATCCTGAGATATCATAAAAGACAGGAAAATTTTTTCTGATCTTCTCACAAAACCTGCAATTTATCTAAATGCTTAAGAAAATAAATTGGGGGGAAAAACTTTAAACAAATTTTTTTTCTTTCCCCCAAAATTGGGTAAGCCAAATGCTGGGGACATAAAGAAAATGCAAACTTCAGCTTTATGGAACAATTTCCTGAAGCTCTTGGCCCGGTTTTCTATACCCCTGCCCATTTAGTGAGATTTACCCAAACACCCTTTTCCTACTGCTGGGGAACGGTGGGGATCCCGGAACTCTTATTCCCCCATATTCTGGTCTTGCCCCCAATTCCCATGTGCCCCTTTTGGTCTAATGTCCTTTTCTGTAGCCCACTTTCCCCAAACCCATTTTCCCGGAGGCCATGAAAACTGCTCTGTTTTTGCTTGTATGTCTTTCCCTCCCCCCCTATGAATCGACTTTTTTTTTGTCCCCGTGTTGCCTCTAAACTAGTTTAGCAAACATTTGGGAAATCCCCAGTGACATCCCCCGGCTGAGGTGACGAAGTTGTGGCCAACAGTTGTCTATTTCAAGCAAAACACTGACCTTTTTGTGAGGGGCCCTTTCCCCCCAATTTGCTACGGGAAACCCTGGGGTGAAAAATTCCTAATCTTTTCCTAAATCTTCTTTCAACTCCCAAAAATGTAGCAATACGGAAATTGCTCGCCTAAGGGTGGGCAATTTTTTCACCTGCACCCAACTCGTTGTCTTATAGGAATAGGGGCCCAACTTACACCTTTTTCAGTATCTGTTTTGTGTTCCCCCATTAGGAGTGTATTTCCCATTTTTAAACCAAAAAGGGTGAATTGTGGGGGGAAAAGTCTTTTTTATCCATTTTTAAAGGGCGTTTTTTTATTTTTTTGAAACTTTCTCCAATAAAATCTATTTAGTAAAAAAAATAAAACCCATTTTTTCTCAGCTCTGGCATCTTTTGAAGAAGTTGGCTTTTTCCCAGTACTCATGGGAAATTCCTCAATTCAAGAAAAAGTGCCCCCCTCAACGAACTTTTTTTGCATTTGTTTTGTGGGGGGAAAATTAAAAAACCCCTTTTTGCATTAGAAAGAGGTAACATTTTCTATAAAATCAGGAGAGGTTTTTCTCTCTCCAAATTATTTAATTGGGTGCAAGGGTTTTTTAAAATCTAATATTTGAAATTTTTTTTCTAGGGCTTTTTTTAAAAAAACTTTAATAAGTTTTGGGCCTTTCTACTCTAAAAACCCATAGCCTTTAATTTTTAGTTTTTTAAGCTTGTGGGCTCTTGGTGGTGGGAAAACCTTTTTTTTACATCCTCCCCCCCCCCAGTGTTTGGTTGGAGGGGTTTTAAAAATTTTTGATTGGTTTGTGGGTTGGGCGGAGATCGTTTGGGAGTGTATATTTTGGGGTTTTTTGGACTGTGTTGGGATGTGATTTAGCTCAATTTACCACCTCAGTGCAAGGTTTAGTGCTAGACTGGTAGTGGGGTATAAAATTAACCCCTTACAGTGGGCCCCTGTCAAAATTTCTGGGGGTGTACATGACAAATTGGTGCAGTTTGGGGGGTTTTTTGTTAGGAACGTAAAAACCCCGATAGGAAAAGGTAAGGGGCACAAGCGTAAACCCTAGCACAAGTCCACCACAGCTGTTCCTTCCTGGGCCACAACTGGATGAGGTTCCCTGCTTACGCTGATGTTTTAAAAACGGAGCAAAAAATTTAAGGGCAAATACAGAAAAATAGTCCCTGCAGAAAAGGGTTTTTGTAATTGGTAGTTAAAGTGATATATCCCTTAAAAATGTACCCTGCAGGAAACAACATATTTTGGGGGAACCACCCAACAAGTGCCTCATCGTATGAAAGGGAAACCCTTTGCATGAACATAAAAAAAAGATATATGTTTCATGGATTTTTCAAGGTACAAAAACTGAAACACACGATGGGGATCATTTAAAACCTCAAAATCATTTTCTTTATCATATTCCCCGAACATTTCAAAAAATAGGTTTTAACCTCCAAGAAGAGAGCACTTTCTGGGGGGTTTCCAAAAACCAAAACTTGTCTCCCATTGGGGTTTAAAACAGGTTACAGAACTTATACACTAAAAATTTACAAACATTCTTTTGATCATAAACGCGGCCGCTCCTGAAATTTTATCTCCAACTGGAATTGTGGTCAAAAAAATCTTCCCTTTTATAAAAAATGAAAACCCCATGTTCCCTTTTTAAAAAAATATCATTTCCCTCCTTTCACCCAACCCCTTTTGTTTGAATAATTTTATTGATTTATATATTGATTTATTTTTTTTATTTCCTTTTTTTTGGGAAAATATTGTTTTTTTCCCATTTTTTTTCAAATTTTTTTTTTTTTTTGTAAACTCTATTTATTTAAAGCACATTTATCCTTTGATCGTTGGTTTTTTTTTTCAAAATACATATGTGTGTGTACAACATCCAAGAGTACAGAACACTGTAGACCCTTTTGTTGTGCTCCTAGACCTCATATCCTCTTAAACTGAGGGCAATGGTATCAGTATTCCAGGAGACCATCAATAGGAAATATATTTAACCCCTTACTGACCTATGACGTATGCTAATTGCAGCTAACGACCGGACGGTTCAGCTGATGTGGCGCCAGCATCTGCCCACGCAGTTGAACCCTTTAGATGCCCCATCTTGTTACACCCTAATGCATTGTATATGCAATCAATTAGGCTGTATTAATGATCACGCCCTCTAGTGGTGAAGTGCCCTAGGGGGACTCAATGTTAAAGTAAAAAAAAATAAAAAGTTTTAAAGTGTAAAAAACATAAAGTATTAAAAGTTCCAATCACCCCCCTTTCACCATTTTACAAATAAAAACAATAAAATAAAAAAGTTTCCCATATTTGGTATCGCGACATCCAAAAAAGTCCAATCTATAAAAATATAACATCATTCATCCCGCACGCTGAACACCATAAAAAAAAATTCCAAATGCCAAAATTGCGTTTTTTTGGTCATTTCACGTACCCTAAAAACTAGAATAAAAGTGATCAAAACAGTCGCATGCATTCCAAACTGCTAGTGATAAAAAGTACGCTTCAGCCGCAAAAAATGCCCCTCACTGACGTCCGTAGGTGTTAGTACAAAAAAGTTATTGGTCGCACAAAATGGCGCCATGGCGCAAATTTAAAAAATAGAAAATTTTTTGGAATTTTTTTAGGGGTACCAAAAAAAACGAAACCCTCATTTTTGGGTATTGGGGGATGGGATAAACCTGTGAATACAAAAAAAACCATTATATTTCCCAAAGATTGAACGCCAAAAAAGAAAAAAACTCCTGCAAAATTTTTTTTCACTTTTTGCCCCACTTGGAATTTTTTTTGCCTTCCCCATATATTCTATGTTATGTAACCCCATTAAAAGTCCATCTTGTCCCGAAAATAAAGCCCTCATGTTTTAGTAGGGGGGAAATAAAAACGTTATGGCTTTCAAAAGGCGGGGAGGAAAAAAAATAAGCCAATTATTATGACTGCCCGCGGGAAAGGGGGTTTTTAAAAATGTATAAAGTCGTGACTGATGCTACTTTTTTTTCTTTCCCCATCACAATATAAAAATATATGCCCCCATGATGCCCCTCGTGATAGACCCTGAAAAAAATCCCGCAGGAGCAATGGCTACAATATAAACTTCCCCTTCTTTTTGTTTTTTTTTAAAAATTTTTTTTCCCTTTTTTAAATCATTTTCTTTAACACTGGTATTTCTATGGGGATGTACAAGTCTGTAAATGTGATTTATACATCAATCTATTTAATTTTTTCATACATTTACGGGTCGTCCCTCCCCCCTTTGACCCTTGTTGACATGTGCAGCCGGGACACTTTTGGAATGGAACTGAGGAAGTGTGGTCTCCACACGAAACGCAAAAGTCCATTGCTTTTATAAAAAAACCTTCAAAAAAAAGACTTTTCCAGGCGGCCCGTACAGCCCAAAGAAAAGGGGGAATATGTATAAAAAAATTTTTTCTTTTTTTTTGATAAATATTGTGTGGTCATTTTTGTTACTTTTTTTAGTTTTTTTTTTTTCTTTCTTTCGGTTTGTGGTAAATATTAAAAATCAGAAAATTTTTTCAAGATTTCCACTTTACCCATAGAGGGAGCATATCCCCCCCCCCCCAAAAAAGGCTTCCCTCAGGACAAAACATGTAAAACACACGATGAAGTGTGGGCTGGTCTGGTGGTGACCTCACAAGCCTCCCCCTTACCTTGTGAAAGGGGGGGGGTGGTTGTGATCTGCACCAGAATCTCCATTTTTTTTGGTGCTGAGGGCACCACAAGGCCCCCAATGGGGAGACAACCAGTACTGCTTACTGGGGCCCCGGGGGTCTAGAAGCCCGGGGGGGCCCCCCCCGGCGGCGGTCCGCCCCCCTTCTTCACAGGGCTCTCCTTAATTGTAGCAAGTCGTGGACGTGCATCAATTAAAATAATGGCGGAGAAAAGGGAGAGCTGTGCGCTCCCTGCCCCGCCGACCTGCTGGGGGGGTGTGCGAAGTGCGTCACGCCCGCTGGGCTTCCGTCCTCGGCCCCAAGCCCAAAGAGGGCTTGGGGCTGGGGGGAGCGGAGACCCGGGGGAGCGCGGCCAGGGGAGTAATCACTACAGGGGGGCCCTAACTCGAAGGGGCCCAGTAACCTGAAGGGGCCCAAAATCTGAAGGGGCCCTTTAAACCCGAAGGGGGGTCTTAACTCTGGAGGGGGCCCCCAATCTGGAGGGGGCCCCTAATCTGAAGGGGGGGCCCTTTAAATTGGAGGGGGGGGCCCTTAAAATTGGAGGGGGCCCTAACATGGAGGGGGGCCCAACATGGAGGAGGGGGGGTGGGAAGGGGGCCCTTTTAAAATGGAGGCGGAGGAGGGGGCCCTAACACTGGGGGGCCCTAAAACTGGAGGAGGAGGAGGGGGGGCCCAAACACGGGAGGGGGGGCCCAACTCTGAAGGGGCCCAACACTGGAGGGGGGGGGGGCCCTAACACAAAAGGGGGGAGGGGGCCCTAACACTGGGGAGGGGGGCCCCAACATGGAGGAGGAGGAGGAGGGGGGCCCTAACACTGGAGGAGGAGGTGGGGGGGCCCTAAAACCCTGGAGGAGGAGGGGGCCCTAAAACTGTAGGAGGAGGGGGGCCCCAACACTGGATGAGGAAGAGGGGGGCCCCAAAAACTGAAGGGGGGGGCCCTAACCTGAAGGGGAGGGGAGGGTTGCTATCCTGCCTAAGGGGGGGTATTCTGATTACAGGGGGCCCCCAAAATACAGGGGGGGGCCTGCTCTATCACACAGGGACCTTAAACTACCTACACTGGCCCCAAAACCTACATATCCCTAAGCTACTAGCTACCCCGCCCGGGGGCCCCCCTTTTACCACATATGACGGGGGTTCCTGAATATACCTGCTTACTACTGGGGGGAGTAATTACCGGGGTAATATTCGTTTCGCCATTATGGGGGGGAGTTTGTACAATGGGGGAGGGGCATCGTTTGGGGAAAAAAATTTAAAAAAAAAGGGGGAGTCCGGGTTTTGTGTTTTTAAATTCTGCAGGGACATGGTTTTGGGGGAGGAAGTCTCTGGAGGATGGACCGAAAAGAGAAGAAACGTCACCCGTCAAGACGTACCCTTTAGGCCCTAAAGAAGTAAACTATTTTTAAAGACCGTTACCCGGGATCACCACTTAGGGTCAGTGTTGGAGGGAAAAATTTGGGTTTTTTGTAATGGTTTATAATCAGTAAAAGATGGCGGTTTATTCAGTATTTTTTTATGTTGGAGATTTGGTGACGATGTGGCGGGGATTATTGGGGCTTGTATATTGTTCTTGTTTTTGGATATTGGTCTTGGGATATGGTTTATTCAATAACATTATGGTGGTTTGCAGTAAGTATATGGTAGTGATAGGTGGCGGATTTTTTAGAATGTATATATTGTTTCTTGGCAAAAGGTCTGGGTTTATGGGTTTGCCGTAACATTATAATGGTGACTGTGGAGGTATTTGCTGGACCCTTTTATAATCCAGCAAAACTAAATCCAAAACCAATGGAAATTTGCATTTTTTTTCTTGTACCCCAAAAAAAATATTTTTTTTTTTTCCGGGTGGTGATGGTTATGGGGGGGGGGGGGGTGGGGTGTGTAGGGGGCCCGGGGGTGGGGGGTTTAGCGGGGGGGTTTCACTGGGGGGCCCGGGGGAGTGGGAGGCCCCGACCCCAGCTGTATGGGGCCCCAAAATTTTTGATGGCGGCCCTGGGCCCAAACCCGAGCTGCTGTGTATCCCTAGCTGAAAAAGGGATAACCAAATGAGATTTGATTAATTTTTGGGGGTGGGCACTCGGGGTCTTGACTCCCTGTTACTACGCTTTTGGATATGTGTCTGTCGTCCCCAAACATGTATGAAAAAAATAGAGTGTGTTTTTTTCATTCGTTTTTAGAAACCCGCGTCGGCGTTCACACGATCTCACGAGTGTTCACTGCGTCTATTGGATCCCTTCCCAAAGTGAAAACAAATTTTTGGTCCAAAAAAACGCGCGAGCCCTTAAGAATATAGGGGGGGATCCTGCTGCCCGCCCACACACGCCAAACCTCAGCTGCTGGTGGTAAGGGTTTTTGCACCGAAAGACGTGCATTTTTGGTGCCTTTTTGGGCCCAACACTGATCCAAAAATACCGGGGCACAAAAACCTTCTCTATTTATAATACACGGGAAAGGGAAAGCCCCAGTATGGGCAGTTCAACCAGTGTTTTTTTTTGGAAGAAGTTTTTGGAGCGTTTCCTCGCCCAAAACGCTTCCAAAACGCCCCCAGTTCATTTCATTGATTCCTATGTGTAATAGGGATGTCCGTAGGGATATGGTACCCACTGCGGCAGGATGTTCAGTACAGTGGGATACACTGATTTCCCTCCTTTTCTCTGGTATCACTATCTCTCTGTTCCTTGTGAACAGTACAATAGACCCGGCGATGCACCACATTTATTAATGATTAAAACAAAACCCAGTTTTTAACGCACTAAATGACAGTACTTAGGCAATACAACATACAATGATATAAAGTACGTTAACTTCAATACATGTGTCTATATCATTACAATCCCAACCCAAGTATCTCCACACATATATCTAGATGTAGACTATTCTCACCTGCCTAACTCAACTAACCAAGTACCTTAAACAGAGGGAACCTGGGAGAAGGGGATAATACAGAGGTGAGGGGGAGAAGGATTAAGAGGACAGTAGAAGGAGGATCAGAAGGCAGAGGAGAGGGAAGTGGATACTCAACCAGAGGAAGTTGCTGGTCTAGGCGAGGCAGGTCTTCTGCAGGAGAGTGGAGGAGGACTGGACTTCAGCTGCTCAGGGTTGCATGGGGGAAGACCTCTGCTCCTCCTAACGTGTTGGTGAGCAGACTCTCCTGATGGGGGCTGGTGTCTTCCTCCCCCTGTCTCTCAGAGTACTGGGTTATATATCCCCCAACTAACATGTACACTCACCGGCCACTTTATTAGGTACACCATGTTAGTAATGGGTTGGACCCCCTTTTGCCTTCAGAACTGCCTCAATTCTTCATGGCATAGATTCCACAAGGTGTTGCAACGATGCTAAATGGGTCCCAAAGGGGCCCAAAGAGTCCCAAAGAAAATATTCCGCAACCTGACACCACCACCCCAGCCTGAACGTTGATAAAAGGGCAGGATGGATCCATGCTTTCATGTTGTTGACGCCAAATTTGGGACCCTACCATCCGAATTGTCGCAGCAGAAATCGAGATCATCAGACCAGGCAACGTTTTTCCAATCTTTACTGTCCAATTTTTCTGATGAGCTTGGGCAAATTTGGAGCCTCAGTTTCCTGTTCTTAGCTGAAAGGAGTGGCACCCGGTGTGGTCTTCTGTTTGCTGTAGCCCATCTGCCTCAAAGTTTCGCCGTACTGTGCGTTCAGAGATGCTTTTCTGCCTACCTTGGTTGTAACGGGTGGGCTATTTGAGTCACTGTTGCCTTTCTATCAGCTCGAACCAGTCTGCCCATTCTCCTTTGACCTCTGGCATAAACAAGGCTTTTCCGCCCACAGGACTGCCGTCACGGGATGTTTTTTCTTTTTCGGACCATTCTCTGTAAAACCTAGAGATGGTTGTGCGTGAAAATCCAGGAGATCAGCAGTTTCTGAAATACTCAGACCAGCCCTTCTGGCCACCAACAACCATGCCACGTTCAAAGGCACTCAAATCACCTTTTTTCCCCATACTGATGCTCGGTTTTGAACTGCAGGAGATTGTCTTGACCATGTCTACATGCCTAAATGCACTGAGTTGCCGCCATGTGATTGGCTGATTAGAAATTAAGTGTTAACGAGCAGTTGGACAGGTGTACCTAATAAAGTGGCCGGTGAGTGTATATCCATGGCTACCTTGTCTCCATCCAATGCTCCCTAAGGCTAAAGGAGACAAAGGAACAAACCATTACCTGTACCAGCAGAATGGGACAATTGGTTTGTTGCCAGCTATAAATTCCAGGATAAGAATATTCTGGCCACAGGGAAATGCCATTGTTGGTCCAGGCAAGCCACAATCTAAACAGGAATGTCAACATGTGCGCACCCTTACATAAAATTCCATATATCTTTGATATACATATAAATCTATCTATCTACATAGACACTTTCCCTTTACAATTTGTTACGCCGTGATGGCTTAAAATCCTGCAGTGCCCGCAAGGTCCCCCTGCTCAAGAAGGCGCATGTGCAGGCCCGTCTGAAATTTGCCAATGAACACCTGGATGATTTCGGCAGTGATTGGGAAAAGGTGCTGGGGTTAGATGAGACAAAAATTGAGCTCTTTGATGTGTTTGGAGGAAGAGAAATGCTGCCTATGACCCAACGAACACCATCCCCACTGTCAGGCATGGAGGTGGAAACATTATGTTTTGGGGCTGTATGACGGTCTGGTAGTGGATCCTCTGGACCACCGCAGGCGATGGTGGAAGCCTACACCAGGGAGCGGAATCTAAGTAGGTCCCGGTATTCACCAGAGCCCGCCGCAAAGCGGGATGGACTTGCTGCGGCGGGAGTCTACCAGGTCGCTTCCACTGGCGGGACTTGCCTGCGGTGGTGACCAAGGGTAGGCGAGGTACAGATTCGACAGGCAGGCTCGTAGTCGGGGACAGGCAGGAGGTCAGAGCAGGCGGCAGAGGTTCTTGAACGTGAACAGGCAGAAGATCAGGGCAGGCGGCAAGATTCGTGGTCGGTAAACGTAAGCAGGGTTTGGTACACGGTAGACAAGTCAAGACTCTTTGGAACGCTTTCTCGTTAGGCATGAGCACTAAGGATCCGGCAAGGCTGCCAGGAAGGGGCCGGACATAAATAGGAACAGTGCCTAGCAATGACCAATTACCGGCGCACTGTCCCTTTAAATTTCAAACTGCCGGCGCGCGCCCTAGGGGCGGAGCCACGCGCTGCGGGACGGAGACAGGCTGAGCAGGAGCATGGCCGGGTAAGTGAATGCTGCCGGGGACGGGGGGTGAGCGGACCCCGAACCCGACGTGCGGGACGGAGCTCCGCTAGGTGTCGGAGCACGGATGCGCCTGCGACCCGGGACAAGGGTCGCAGGGGCATCCGTGACAGGCTGTTTCTCTGCTAAGGGCACAGAACTTCTTCACTGCATCAGTGGGAGAATGGATGGAGCCATGGACCGTAAAATCCTGAGTGACAATCTCCTTCCCTCCGCCAGGACATTAAAAATGGGTGGTGGTTGGGTCTTCCAGCAAGACAATGACCCAAAACATACAGCCAAAAAGAGAGAAAAAAACAAAGAGGGGGCGCTCTATGTGAAGTACAGTAAAAGCAATGTACATCAAGTGAATTCAATAGGAATGCTCACCTAGAAATGTTGTGCGTATTATTATAGAGGCACAACACTCAAATGTGCTTGATTGGCTATATCCAAGCCTCTGAACGGCAGCCACTGGTTCCACACTCCGAAGCAGAAAATAAAGCAACGGGCACGAGCAGTGGATGAACAGTGGACTTTCTGGATGTACAAATTACAAACAATTAACCCGAAAGGATTGAACGAGCTGGTGGAATTGATTTATTGAGCTATGTGTATATATATATATATCTTTTATCTTCTTTTTTAGCATCCATTCCTCTGTGTTTTGTATATGTTGTTATTACCATGAGGTTTAGTGTAACAATAGTCCTTTTAGTAATTATTTGTTTTTATTAATATATTTCTATTAGCACTTTTGCACTTTTCTTTCATAACTTTCAGTATTATGCTTCAACCTTTAACCCCTTCCTGACGGATGGTCATAATAATATGGCTGTAAATTTTTTTGCTCTTTGCCGTCTGAAAGCCATAACTTTTTTATTTTTCCACCTACATAGACACATGAGGGCTTTTATTTTGCAGGACAAGTTGTACTTTCTAATGATGTTATTCATATTACTATAGAATATACTAGGGAACGGCTAAAAAATTCTAAGTGGGGCAAAATGTGAAAAAAAACGTACTTGCGCCATGTTTACGGGAGTTTACTCTTCGGTAAAAATGATGAGTTACCTGTATTCTACAGGTTGATATGCATCCAGCAATACCAAACATGTAGGGTGCATTTTGTGCGACCAATAACTTTTTTGTACTAACACCTACGGACGTCAGTGAGGCGACATTTTTTGCGGCAGTTGTGTACTTTTTATCACTAGCAGTTTGGAATGCAGGCGACTTTTTTGATTACTTTTATTCCAATTTTTATGTGACATGAAATGACCAAAAAAAACGCAATTTTGGCGTTTGGAATTTTTTTTTCTTCTACGGTGTTCAGCGTATGGATAAATTATATTATATTTTTATAGATCGGACTTTTTCGGACGCAGCGATACCAAATATGTGTCACTTTTTTATTATTTTATTGTTTTTATTTGTAAAATGGGGAAAGGGGGCTGATTTGAACTTTTATTACTTTTTTTTGACGGAAGTGGGGCAAACAGGAACATGGCTAAACTGTAGCTCATATTCTGATTGGCTACTTACTTCCTATTGAGTTACATGGGCTCGTGTAGCTCTTCTTCTGATTGGAGGTTTTGTTTTTCCCTCCATGATTCAAGCCTCCCGCCTCTCTTATTATTGGTTAACTCACATTTCCATCGTTCTTTTAACCAATCAGCATCTTCCACATGATAGTCTATGGAACACATCCCTTTATCTCTGTCACTGTAGGTCACAGCTCTTATCTTGATTTCTACTGGTGGAATTGTATCTCCCGCTCTTTCCACAACCAGTCACCTTTGCTCTTACATTATACTTTGTATCTCCTGCCCCAAACACTTCTATCTTCCTTTGTAAATGATTTTTAGGCTCAGTAACAATTGGACTACACGATAACCAATGGCCTCATTGTTCCCCTGATTTATACTTGATATTTGTTCCAACAACTGTATCACTCGTGTCTGATGAAGCGCTATGTCACAGCGTGTAACACGTTACTTTAGAGTGTTTTAACCCCTTAACGACCTTGGGCGTATGAGTACATCCCAGGGCCGCTAAGGGGCTTTGCAGGGGGATCGCTCCGCGACCCCCCCACACAGCCGGCGGGTGTTAGCGGCAAATCGCCGCTAACCCCCGGCAGTAACAGCGCCGGTGGGTGGCTCCGCCCGCTGACGCTGTTTTACCCATCAGACACCGCGGCCAAGATGGCCGCGGCGTCTGAATTAACGGCAATCGGTGCCGCGCACCGATCGTTACGGTGATCGGCATCAGCGCAGCTATGCCGCGCCGATCCGATCACCGGGCATGGTGGTGGGGAGCCTTGTGAAGGCTCACGTCACTTACCCTGGCCGCTTTGCCCCACTTCCGTCCGCAGACAGGAAGTTGGGAAACCGCCATCTTTGTACACCCTAATGCATTGCCTATGCAATGCATTAGGTTGTATTAACAATCACGCCACCTAGTGGTCAAGTACCATAGGTGGCCTCAATGTTACAGTAAAAAAAAAAAAATAATAAAGTTTTAAAGTACAAAAAAAAAGTATTAAGTTCAAATCACCCCCCTTTCCCATTTTACAAATAAAAATCATTAAAATAATAAAAAAGTTACACATATTTGGTATCGCCGCGTCCGAAAAAGTCAGATCTATAAAAACATAACATCATTTATCCCGTACGCTGAACACCGTAGAAGAAAGAATTCCAAACGCCAAAATTGCATTTTTTGGTCATTTTAGGTCACTCAAAAAATGGAATAAAAATAATCAAAAAAGTCGCATGCATTCCAAACTGCTAGTGATAAAAAGTACACTTCAGCCCACAAAAAATGCCCCCTCACTGACATCCGTAGGTGTTAGTACAAAAAAGTTATTGGTCGCATAAAATGGCGCCGTGGCGCAAATTTAAAAAATAGAAAATGTTTGGAATTTTTTTACGGTACCAAAACATAACGGAAACCCTACATGTTTGGTATTGCCGGATGCGTATCAACCTGTAGAATACAGATAACACATTATATTTACAAAAGATTGAACGCCGTAAAAGCAAAACCCCCGCAAACATGGCGAAAATACATTTTTTTTCACAATTTGTCCCACTTGGAATTTTTTTGCGGTTTCCTAGTATATCCTATAGTATAGTGAATAACACCATTAGAAAGTACATCTTGTTCCGCAAAATAAAAGCCCTCATGTGTCTATGTAGGTGGAAAAATAAAAAAGTTATGGCTTTCAGAAGGCGAGGAGGGAAAAAACGAACGTGTCACCCAAAAAAACCGCCTGGTCCTTAAGGGGTTAAAGTGAAAAAGGTTTAATACCCTTTGCTCACTGAAATTTCTTTTAAAGAATAAATAACCTTTTATTAAAGGTTTTTAGAAGGTTTTATTATAGGTTTTTATCCAAGAACTGGGCGTTGGGTTCATTTTTCTGCATTCATCCAAAACATACAACCCAGGCAACAAAGGAGCAACTCAAAAAGAAGCACATTAAGGTCATGGAGTGGCCTAGCCAGTCTCCAAACCTTAATCCCATAGAAAACTTATGGAGGGAGTTGAAGCTCCAAGCTGCCAAGCGACAGCCTTAAAAATCTTAATGATTTAGAGATGATCTGCAAAGAGGAGTGGAGCAAAATTCCTCCTGACATATGCGCAAACCTCATCAGCAACTACAAATAACGTCTGACTGCTGTGCTTGCCAACAAGAGTTTTGCCACCAAGTATTAAGTCTTGTTTGCCAGAGGATCAAATACATATTTCTCATTGCAAAATGCAAATAAATTTATATCATTTATACAATGTGATTTTCTGGATTTTATTTGGGATATTCCATCTCTCAATGTTAAAATTAACCTCCCCTTAAAATAATAGACTGTTCCTGTCTTTGTCAATGGGAAACTTACACAAACAGCAAGGGGTCAAATAATTATTTCCTTCACTGTGTATGTGTATATATATATATATATATATATATATATATATATATATATACAGTTGAAACCAGGAGTTTACATAAACTATACAAAGAGACACATATGCGTGTTATTCTAACTGTCTGACATGGGGGTGCTTCTCTACAAAGCGGACAGGATTACTACATCGTATTGAAGGGAGCATGGATGGGGCCATGTATTGTGAGATTTTGGAAAGGAAAGCAATTAATTCCAGACCCTGATAGAGGTCCTCAGTGGAAGCAATGCCTAATGTCATCCATTTAGTCAAATGTTAGGGATGCTTCTGGACAAAGCTAGAAGAGGGGTGGAAAGTGATGAAGAGGTGATACTGGGGAAGTTAGTAGGAGCTAGCTCTTTTTCCAGTATTGGAGTACCCCTTCTCGACATTGGACGTATGTTTCCACCCTGATGCCGGTAAGGGGCGGCGATCCCGCTACATAGCCGCGGCGGTTACAGCGCGGGAGGGTGCCAGTGCCCACAAACACTGTTTAACTCTTTAGATGCCGTGGCTAAGATGGCCTCAGCGTGTAAATCAATGAGAAATGGTGCTGCGTACCGATCCGATCGTGGGGCCCAGATCACCTAACATGGCAGTTGGAAGCCTTGTGAAGGCTTCCATTAGCGGCATGTTTTTGATGTCTCTACTTTTGGCCCCAGGCAGGAAGTGGGGAAACCGCCATCTTTGTACACCCTAATGCATTGTTTATGCAATGCATTAGGCTGTAGAAATGATCGTCCCCTCCTAGTGGTGAAGCGCCCTAGGGGGTCTCATAGTTAAAGTACAAAAAAAGTTTTAAAGTTAAAAAAAAAAAAATTAAAAGTTCCAACCCCTGTTTTCCTTTTTTACAAATAAAAAATAAAATAAAAAAAAGGGGCCCCCCATTTTTTTGGTGTCCCCCCGCGTGAAAAAGTCCGATTATTAAAAATATAAATCTTTTTATCCCAAGGACACCAAAAAAGAAAAAAAACCCTAACACTAAAATTGCGCATTTTTTTGGGTCTTTCATGTCCCATAAAAATTGGAAAAAATTTTAAATTTTAAAAAGTCGCCTGTTTTCCCAAACTGGTAAATAAAAAGTGCACTTCACCGCAAAACGGCCCTCTCTAAAGGTCCGAGGGGGAAGGACAAAAAGTTTTTGGGTTCAGAAAAGGGCCCCCGGTGCAAACTTTAAAAAAAAAAAGTTTGGATTTTTTTAGGGTATCAAAACATAGGGGAAACCCTACATCGGGTATTGGGGGAGTAAAACCCCGTGAATACAGAGAAACACTTTTATCCCGGAGAGTGAACGATAAAACGCCAAAAAAAAAAAAACTCCACAATCATGCGCAATAGGGGTTTTTTTCACTTTTTGCTCCATTTAAATTTTTTTTTCAGTTTCCCCAGTATACTCTATGTAATATAAATAATTTCATTAAAAGCCCCATTTTGTCCCACAAAAAAAAAGCCCCCATATGTTAAAAAGGTGAAAAAAGTTAGGGGCTCGGGGAAAAGCAAAGGGAAAAACAAATTTAAAAAAAATCGGCCTCAATAAAAACTGTAAAGAAATTTTTTCAGCATTTTTTCTTTTGTGTGTTCTATATAAAAGTTAAATGGGGGGTATTTTGGGACTTCCTCTCAGCGGCCCCCCCGGGCCCCCCTTTGGGGGTGCTTTCTCAGGACCCTGTTTGGGTCAAAGGAGGCACGACAACGTTTTCTTTCCTTAAATCCCTGTTTTTTATTTTGGCACGGGTTTGAAACACAGCAAAAACCTTATACAGAGCAAAAAAAAAAAACCCCCTACCCTCTGGCCATAGCTAAAAATAGTTTTCCCTAGCTACGGGGTCTGGACCTACTCCACCCCACAACGAACATGTTTACTGTGAGCGAAATATCTATAGTTTTATACTGATAATGATTTTTATATACTCTTTGTGTGCTTTTCATAAAAGTTTGAAGCACTCTTTTTGGAAAATGTCAAAGACATGCCCCCCCCCCCCCCTCCTCCGGATTGAAACACATGGCGGGAGGTATGACTTTTAAAGGAATAAAGTTTCTTTGTTTCAGTGAGAAAGGGGTGGCCCAATGGAAACAAATTTTTTAAAACCACGTAAAAGAGGCTAGCTATTTTTTTTGAATTGATTGGCAAAAAGTATTCTTGCAGGAGAAGGTCTAAAAAAACCAGGGATTCATAGGGGGGGGCAGACATTTTTTTTTTTCATATGAAATGTAATATGCTGTTGGTCTCCAATCTTTGCATTGAATAAATCCTTTTTAATTTGAAAACCCGAAAACTCTAAAAAGTTTTTATTAAGCTACAACAAAATGGCCCCCAACGTGGGCTCAAAAAAAAAAAATTTTGTTTGGATGGGGGGGGGCCCCCCCCCTAATACGAGAGAAAAAATTTTAAAAAAGCAGAAAAAAAAAGGCGCTCAAATCAAAAAGGAAGCAATATTTTTATACTTGCTTATATATATATTCTGTCTCTTCAATATTGGTTCTCTGTCCGGCTGTTTTTTCCCAGATCACTATCATCTGACTAAGATCCTTAAAAAATACAAAAAAAATGTGTGACGTGGTTCAATAATTATATATATAAATGGGCTTTTTGGGATAAGAACAGTGAATAATGTGATTGATTGGAACAATTGTAAACATATAAAAAATAGGGGGTGCTGAAAGGGAGTGTATGCATTGTTTGATGACCGATAGGCACCCCAAGTGAAAAAAATAAAAAATTTTAATTAAATTGTATGATATAGAATTTGGCTTTGTGTGAGCTTTCTTTTTGTAAAAGGGTAAAAAGGTCTCATGGCTGCAGTGCCCTTTACTGGCTTTAGAAAAAAGGGAAAATTTCCTGAGGGGGGGAGTGAATCCCCCCCATATTGATTTCATAGGGGTTTTCCTGCTCTTATGATGCAAATAGGGGTTGGTTATTGCGAAAAATTAAAGTTAGAAAAATTTATTTCAGTCCGTGGTTAGAGCGTAATAAATGGTTAGTTTTTTTTAATCTGACCAAAGGACATCTAACTAGTTTTTTTAATAGTTAAGACATGAAAGAGTGATTTGAATTTTTTTAATTAGTCATCTCAGGGTACGATACAACTAATTTGTGATTTGTTTAGGAACTTGAATGATTGGGGTTTTGATTTGAATCTAACCACCAGAGGTATTAGCAACTAATTAGGTGACGGCTGTGAATTTGGGAAATAATTTGGGTAACTCGTTGGGGAGTGAAAAAAAAATCTCTAAACTGCAATAAAATTGTAGAACAAGACAGGAAGTTAAAACATTGGAAAATTGTAATGGTGAAAGTTGGGCATTTTAAAGTAGAAAAAAGAAGGGAAAATCCCTTATAAAGTGAGGTTTTAGTTTTTCCCCCGTATAAAATGGGTTTAATAAGGTAGAGCCATGTGAGATGAGAATGCAGTGAAAAAGGGTTTTTTCCCCCCATTTTTGTGACTTTTGGGATCTATAGTGCCCCACACAGCAGCAGCTCTGATTTTAGAAGGGGGGGGGAAGGGCCAACTCCAATGCTGGGCTCCATTGGTGTTTTTTCATTTTTACTCACTTATTTGTAAACATTATGAAATTTTTTGTTTGTTTGTGTAATTGATATTTTTGTCTTTACAGGAAAAGCTCTGCAGATAGTTTGGTTAACAAGATATTCTAATCATGTATGCTTTGTTTTTAATTAAAAAATTAATTTCATATATGAAAAAGTTGGGCACCCCTATTAAATTTTCATTTTTTGTTCTAAATATTTTTGGTTTTTTTCAACAGCCCTTTCAATTTGATCATCTAATAACTGATGGACACAGTAATATTTCCCGGATTGAAAAAGGGTTTTTTGTACTAACACAAAATGTGAAGTATCATTAAAACCAAAATTTTTTCTGGGCAAAAATTTGGGGACCCTTTCATTTTTAATTTTTTGAATACTCCTAAATACTTTTTACTGACTTTCTGAAGCACAAAATTTGGGTTTTCAACCTACTGAGCTTTAACTTTATAGCCAGGTGTATCCAATGATAAAAAAGGTATTTTGTGGCCAAATTGCAATTGTTCTCCAATTTGAAACTCCTTAAAAGTGGGTTCAAGGGCCCCCCAAAACAACTCTCAAATGATCTGAAACAAAGTTTTTTAAATAGTTGTTCAGGGAAGGATACAAAAAGTTTTAATTTAACCTTCAGTTTTTCCACTGTGAAACATGTAGGAAATGGGAAAACCCGGGCGTTCTTTTTAACCAAGTGGCAGGCCCCAAAAAAAATATCAAAAAAAAAAAAGAAAGAAGAAGGGAAACGTCAAGGCAATCCCAACCCCTCCAAAAGGGTGCACTCCTTGGCGAGGGGTCCCCGTGCACGCAAAAATACGCAACCCTTTTCACAGAAAAGCAAAAGGGGAGGTGATGGAAAGAACCGTTTCTGAAACACGCCACAAACAATTTCCCCCCATAAAAAAAAAAAAAAAAAAAAAACAAAAAAAAATTTACAACCACTTATTTTAAAAAATTTTTATAAAAAAAAAAAATTAAATTTTTGGTCATCCCCAAAAGGGGTTTTCAGGCTCCCCAAAAAAAACAGATTCCCAAAAAAAAAACACTTCTACCCACTGTAAAATTTGGTTTAAGGTTCCATCTGTTTGGGGGTGGTTTTGGGCCCAAACCGGGACCGGAATTTGTTTAAAATTGGGGGCCATGGGGATTCCCCAAATCATATCAGAGATTCTTCAAAAAAGACAAGAATCGTGATAATTTGAAGTAAAGCCGGGGAGGTATTTCACAAGACAATGACCCCAAAAACCCTCCAAATCTACTCAGGCATTCATCAAGGAACAATTAAATGTTCTGGGAAAGGCCACGCAGCCCCAGACCCCAATATCATTGAAAAACTATGGGGAACTTTTTAAAGGGGGGTGTCCCTGCTCGGCGACCCCCCAAACTTAAATTAACTTGAATTGTTTTGTAAAGAGGAATGGCAAAAATTTCCTTTTATCCCGGAATGATTTAAAAACTACGGGAAACGACAGGCTGTTATTTTTGCAAAAGGGGGATCACTAAATATTAAAGTCACTTTTTTGTTTGGGTCCCCTACTTTTTCACCTCAAAAATTTTTGGGTTTAAAACATAATTTCACATTTTTGTTTTTTACAATAAAAATCATTCAAACCGAAAATTACTGTGTCCATCAGTTTTTTACATATATCAAATTTAAATGCTTTCAAACACCCAAAAAATTTAGAACAAAATGATTAAATTAATAGGGGGGGCCCCAAATTTTTCATAACTGTATCTGGGTATAAGTTGCAAAAAATCCCCTTAAATTTGGTGAAGTTGAAGTAAAAATAAGTCCACGGGCAATTAAAAAGCTCATTTTAAAAATAAAGCAAATAAATTGGGGATTTGCACAAAATTGTCAAAAAATTTTTAAATATTTTATTTTTAACCACTTTTATATTTTCCAGGAATGTTACTTACTGTTTTTTTTTTTTCCCCCAAAAGTTCTTTTGGTGGGAGGAGCAAAATTAAAAATTAACCTTGTGTTTTTCTTGTAGGAAAAAAGAGAATTTTACTAATTTTTTTTTATTATTTTGAAGTAAAAACTCTAAAAGCAGGGGTATTTTGATCTTTCCACCATTGTTTTTCTTTTTTGGGATTGTATTTTGTTTTTGTTTTTATTTTTTTCTTCTTTCATTTTGTTTAGTCTGAAGTTTTTTGTGTGGAAAAAGTATGAAGGACCTTGTTTCTTTGTTTTTTTATGTTATTGTGGTTATTCTTTGTGTCTGGGAAAATCTTTGTTTTCTGTCTTGTTTTTGTAAAGCCCTGTAGTACATGATGTTGCACTGGTGACTTTTTACAAAAGATGGAAGATAGGGGGGGTACATGCTGCCGACTCAGGGGGGGGGCCCGGGGGAAAAAACCAATAGTTTAAAATCTTCCAGAAACAGGCTCCCTTTGTGAGTGGTCACTTTTTGGGCTAGCAGGTTCGTAAAGAAAGGGTTTCATTAGTTTTCTTCCTTTTGTATTTTTGTTGAGGGTTATTACAATACCTTAACATTTACCTGGTTTCACTACTTTCTTAAAACTAACCCAAAAAGACTAAGCAATTCTGCCCAGGCTGTAACCAGGGATATCACCTGACTTATGGACAGTATATACATGGATGACTAATCTTCCAGTGACAGTGGAAAATGTTTTAGAGGCTAGCACTACTCTCAGTTTGTTTTCCTTTCTTTAGCTGATCAAGGCCTGAGTCTCAATTGACAAGTTATTTTGTAGACAAAGGTTGCCTTTCTAGTACACTGCTTGTCGCTGGTGCCAGGGCACCTGACCTGAGACCGAATACAGAACATACCAAGGACCTAACTTCTGGGAGTCTAACTCTGGATATTCCTGGGTTTTTATATAATATTGTAATATATTTTAAAATAAACATGCCTGTTTGCTTATACAGCTTCTAGTACTGAGTGTTTGCTACAGGCCATTTAAGCTGATAGAGGAGGCACTTTAAACAAATTCCAAACTCTAAGATTGTTAATTTCCACGACCAAACCTGCCCTGGGCACACCTGACTATGAACAAGCTGTTCTCGTCTTTAACTGCACTGAGATTGTGAGCATGCTGGAGTCATGCCACGCAGTCCTTACAGTACACAGGACTAACAACCCGCAAGACCAGTACTATAACACAGCTAGATTAGATCCAGCTGGCGAGAGAACCCCTATGAGTACGAATAGTCACTGTAGTACAAGTAACTTATACAAAAAGTGTCTCAAGGTTTTTACTGGATTACCCCTAACAATACATACCCTGTATTGTGTACAAGATATTCTCAGAATACAACTATACAAATCTCTATGGCCTGTTAGCTTATGCCTGCAGTGTGATACGATGTCCACCAAGTGTTCACTGACTTGGTGTAGAACCTTAACCTCTACCACTGAACTCTGTTACCCTAGAAAACCAAAGGGGAAAGAATTAGATGGTAAAGAGTAGTGAAGAATATGCTTGTAGGTCAAATGGCACAATAAACAATTAGGATTTACCCATCTTGAAGGCTTCCCCATTACTAATATCTCACCTTTGAGTTTAACCAGTACTGGGAATACAGCAGTATCACATTTGGATATACGGTGGACCACGCAACAAGGTAATAAAAGAACCACTATCGCGCCTCATTTGCAGTTGGGGTATTTGAGGGCACTATCAGAGGCATGAACAGCCGGCCCAAGGTAAGACTCACAGACATATACACAGACTCATTGTCATACATTTGGAATAGCCCATGATTATGGTCCCTTATGGACGAACCTGGGCAATCTTAAACATCAAATAGAAACCCCATCAAGAATCAGAAAGTGTCATAGACCTAATGAAAACCCCTTTGTGCTACAGAGCTTGGAACAATTAACGGTCAGGGACACATACAAAATCTGACAGCCCCGAAAGCAAAGGGGAAATAATGGAACAGACAAAAGCGGCAAAAACTGGCTGCGACAAAGCCTAGGGTTAAGGATCTAGTGACTGTACAGGCCGTGTCCACCATAGACCCTGTTACCCCCAATGTCCCTAGGACCCTTCAATCAAAAAGCTCAGAAGGTCGAAAAGGGAAGATGGATAAACAAGGGAGCTCAGTTAAATGAGGGTGGCCAGTGAGTTAGACAAAAAGCTTCTGCCTCCCCTGGGTCCTTTTCCCAATGATGGCCTAAGAAGCCTATGACTGACCCCACCAAGTCCAAGACCGCTATGTATAGGTTTTGCAATAAACAAGTATTTGGGTTGCTCTTGGCTTCAGTACGGCCGCAAGCCCAGATACTATCAAGTCTGTATGACATGTGCAAAACACAAATAGGTAACATAGGAAAGGTTCCCCTAGAAACACCTGCCTCGGAACCCGCTTGTAGTCATTCCCAAGGAGTGCAAATTTTCCCTTGTTGGCGTAGACTTCTTTCCCGGTCTTGGCCTAAGCTTCCAAAACAGAAAGCACAAGAGAAGTGCCCAAAAAGTCAATTAAGGTGTTGATTTGGGCTACCAGAAGAAATAGAGATGTGATAGAGGAAACACACTTCACAGGAGAAGTCAATGAAAGAAAGAGACGGGTGCCATTTAGGTTATAGAACAGGCCTTTCATGTTCTCTACCATCTTCAGAGAAAAGGAAAAAAATAGAACAGTTAAATGAAAGAAACACGGAAGCCATGGTCAGAGTTTTGCCATTAATTTTGTTTTCCATTCTGTTTTGTACACCTTGAGGAAAATGAAACGGTCTCCCTATGAGATCTTGGTTGGTACTCCCCCAAGACAGCCATATTTTCCCACGAGGTTTTTAACTCCAACAGCATAGCAGTATGACAGGATATGAAGCGGACTCCACAGAAACACCTGAAGCAGGTAAAAAAGCTAAAGTTAAATTTGATTCTATTTCAGAAATACCAGTGACCTGAGTAAGCCACAACCTTGAACTGGGTGATTGGGTGGTCCTTGAAAGACACGTGAGAAGGAGCCCTTGAGCCTATCATTACGACGGTCCCCTTTCAAGTTTCTGCTGAAAACTGAGACTTTGATGATACTAGAGGAAAAGGAACAACTGGGTCACACCAGCCACTATGATAGAAATCACTTCCTACCCATTGATTAAAGAGAAAGATGCTGAATAAGTTCCTGTCAACCGTTCATAAAACTATCATATGAATTATTGTTGAAAATGTGCACACCCCAGCAAGTGCTAGGACTATGTCCTTATCTAAGTAAATTTTCTGCCAACCTGGAGGAACTTTACTATGTCTTACTACCCCAAGAAACTAACAGCTCCTAATTTCAAATCTTGACTAACTGATGGAACATCACTGTGGGACTCTTACCCAAATCATGATGGACACATTCAATGTTTTTTATGTTAACCTTCACAACACATACAGATGAGGTCAGAGAGGAATGTGTTAATATAGAGGGTTTGGGAATATAAGAGTACCAGTACCGTTAGAAAAGTCAAGAAAATTGATGAGCTCCTGATTTGAAATGTGTCATAGTAAAAGGCCTCCATTTTGTATAATGTAGGATTTATGTTTGTGAAGGATATACTACTTGTTTAGAAATAGAAACTCATAGATTTAAAATGGGAAGAGAGTAAATTTTTCCTGTTTAATAGATGTGATGAGTGTTTCTGCATTTTGGAAATGGACTCTTATAATCCAGGGTCCCTCAAGAAAATGGTGATCAACTTCAAATGTAGGTTTTGGAATACATAAGAGGATCTGTGATAGTAAAATGAGATGTGTGTATATTAGAATTGCTCCTTTGTACATGATATAACCTGTTACATAATCCACACATCTGATAGATCTACAAGAAGACATGAACTATGCTGCATATAAGTGGATATTCTTGGTGTAGAAAGAACATCAATATAGCTAGGCATGTCACCACCATTATACCGTCTATAGTCCCCATAAGGAATGGAGATAAAACAAGATTCCTAAGGCATACACTGAATAAAAGGGCGGCAGATAGCAAGCCAAGGAAAATTGGGAAAATCACATTCGTTTCATGGTTAATAAGTTACTCTGATTTTTATACTGATCCAGTAGGAAAGTTGCAAATAAGGCAAATTTTAAAAATAGTGTTTTTTTGAAAGACTGATTGGATGTATGGATGAGAAAGCAAACCAGTGAAGAAGGACTCCATGATGGGGTATATGTTTGTTTATTTTAAATCTAGCAAATTGGTTTAGAGGCAATAAATGGATGTCTGATAGGGATATTACAGATGGATACAAGGTGGTACTGCTCATAATAATGTTTTTGTTAAATGTTCAGTGGCATGTTAGGAAACTAAAAGAAGAAGATAGTCATATCTTGTTGTGACCATGAGATAAATATATATCTTCTCTTCAGGGCATAAGCAGCCACAATATGTTAGATGAGCTTAATATGTGTACCGTGATCTTTTTCTGAGGAATCCCGCCCATGGGATAGGTAGGGAAAAAAGAAGCATGTAACTAGGAAGACTGGCAGTGCAGGTTAGCTGCATGAGAATGTACTCAGAGAAACCTAAAGACAGATCTGATCACACATATCGGCTCAAAGGGGGAGAAGTTGGAGAGCGTAATATCTATAGTTTTATACTGATCAATGAATTTGTATAAACTCTATGTATATTTGTTATAATACCAAAAGTTTGAAGCACTGCAGGTCTTTGGAATGTTAATAGGACATGCCCGCCACCCCCTCCTCCATGATTTGGAAACACCATGGCCTGGAGGTAATAGACATTTAAAAGGAATAAAGTTTTCTTTGTTTCAGTGGAGTAAGGAGGTGGCCAGATGGAAACTAAATTAAACCAGCGTATAAGAGGCCAAGCTTTGTTTTGAATTTGATTGGCTAAATGATCTTGCAGGAGTAGGAGGTCCTATAAAACCATGATTGCAGAAGAAGGGGCAACATTTCTTTTTAGCATATCAATGTAATATGCTGTGAGTTTCTCCAGTCTTGTCATTGAATAAATCCTGTTTTAATTTGGAAAACCCGATCAACATCTGAAAATCTTTATTAAGCTACAACGTACCACCAGTCACCGCTGTTCAGGCTTCCTCAGCCTGGGGGTAAGAAGAGCCTTCCTTACTTGCTCCCTTGCTGCTCCAACTGCCAGTGTACAGTCCACACCACCCCTCGATTACCTGGAGAGACAGGCTTTTAAATCGGTCTCCAGGAATGTTCCAAAATCCCCCTGAACGTGGGGATGGCAACCCACCCAACACTATCGCCGTCCCGGGACATAGCAACCCATAACTAGCCGCATTGCAGCCGCCATGCTAGCTACCTGGTACAGTAACCTATGGTTACTGACGCCAAATAGTTTGCCTCCCACACCAAAACCAGTTTTGTGGCACGTCTGCAGCCGGTATACTGCTGAATTCCACCTATGGCAGGAACATGCGACTGCCTGCAGTCGCTCGGCCACAATTATCTATAGATTTTTTGTTATTTTGAATGTATTTGTTTAGTAAAGTTTGATAATCTTAGTGATAATTACTGCACAATTTATTTGATTGCCAGGGATTTATTACGAGGGCTAAAGCGCACCAAGGGAGCGTGCTGTGCTAGTATCATGTGGAGTTAGAGCGCCTCCGGTCGGGGTGTGAGGTAATATCTCCCATGTTTTGTGTGCTGCGCTAGTATCAGTGGAGCTTAGAACTCCCCCGGCTGGGGTGTTTAGGTAATATCTCCTGCACTGTGGTGGCTGTGGCTATGTATCATGTTGAAGTTAAGCGCCCCCGTCAGGGGTGTTTAGTGTAATAATCACCGCCCGTGCATGTGTGCTGGCGCTGTCATCATGTGGGAGTTAAGCGCACTCCGCTGGGGTGTTAGGGTAATAATCCCTTCACTGTGTGGTTCCTGTGCTAGTCATGTGGAGTTTAGAGCGCCCCCGGCTGGGGTGATAGGTAATATCTCCTGCATTGTGTGTGCTGTGCTAGTATCATGTGAGTTAGAGCGCCTCCCGGCTGGGGTGGTTAGGTAATATCCTCTGCATTGTGTGTGCTGCCTAGTTCAAGTGGAGTTAGAGCCCCCCGGCTGGGGTGTTAGGTAATATCTCCTGCACTGTGTGTGCTGTGCTAGTATCATGTGGAGTTAGAGCGCCCCCGGGTGGGGGGTTTTTTTTAAGGTAATATCTCCCATTTTTGGTCCCGGGCGCTAGAAATCTTGGGAGTTAGAGCGCCCCCCCCCGGCTGGGGTGTTGGGTAATATCTCCGTTTGTGTGCTGTGCTAGTATCTTGGGGAGTTGGGACCCGCCCCCGGCGGGGGTTGTTGGGTTAAAATCTCCTGATTGTGTGTGCTGTGCAAATTACCATGTGGAGTTAGAGCCCCCCCGGCTGGGGTGTTTGGTAATATCTCCTGCATTGTGAAATGCTGTGCTAGTATCATGGGGATTTTAGAGCGCCCCCGGTTTGGGGTGTTAGGTAATATCCCGCATTGTGTTTGCCTATTATAAATGTGATTTAAAGAACCCCCCCGGGCGGGGTTTTTGGGGTAATATCTCCTGAAACTGTGTGGTTGCTGTGCTAGTACCCTTTGGGGAGTTAGAGCGCCCCCCCGGCGGGGGGTTTTTTGGGAAATTATCCCTGCACTGTGTGTGGGGTTCTATTATCAGTGGATTTAAAAGGCCCCCCGGTTTGGGGGGTGTTAGGAATATCTCCTGCATTGTTGCTGTGCAAGTATCTTTGGGATTTTAAGCCCCCCCCCGGCGGGGGTTGTTAGGTTTTTTATCTCCCATTTTTTTGTGTCTCCTAGTATCATTTTTGGAGTTAGAGCCCCCCCGGGGCCCGGGGGTTTTGGGAAATTTATTTTCACATGAATTGTGTGCTGTGCTAGACCCACCGGGGGGAGTTATTTAGTTGGGCCCTTGCCCCTTTTTTGCTCTAAAAACTGACAATTTGGCAAATTTTTTAAACGTCACGGCCCGCTGCTGCGGCGATGTCCCACTGTGTCTCTGCCCCCTTGTCACCACCTGTCCTGGCCCCCTTGTCTTTTTCTGCGAAAAATATTTTTGGCCATTCTTCATGGCGTCCCGGGGTGCAAACATGCCCCCTCGGGGGCATGCGTGAAACCCCCTGTTCTATTTTTAAAAAGGGACGTGCCAAAATTTTTCCCCTTTTTTCCCCAGGACCTGTGACCCCGGGGCTCTTATAAAAATTCCTCCCCTTTTCTCCACGCCAGTTTTTTTGGGTTTCCATCCTTAGAGCTTGCCCCCTTTTTGGGTTGTGCTCCTGCTGGTTTTCCCCTTGTTTCCAGTGTTCCTGATTACCTTGTTAACCCTGTGAACCACGCACATATTTCCTTTTTTTTCTGACTTTAAAAACCAAATTTTTCTATTGCCTTTTAAATTTTGCTGTTTAAATCAATTTTCGTCCCTGCCTGCGCCCGGGGAAAGCCAAAAAACTTCTATTCACTGTTGGGGCCCCGTCCCCCGCAACCGGGCCTGCCCCTGCCCCTTTCGCTCCCCACCCGCGAGCATCACCCTTCTACACCCCCGAGGGGCTCAACGATCCGCACTACCCGGGCTTTTTCTAACCATCAGCTTAAAAAAAAGGGTAAAGCTGGTTATATCGGAGCATAGAATCTATTTTCCCCTTAGGGGGAAAATTTTTTCTGAAAATTCCCCAAATATAGACTCTATCACCTGCTCAGGGGCGTAACTAGAAATGGCTGGGCCCCAAAGCAAACTTTTCAGTGGGGCCCCCCCCCCCTCACCCCAAAAAATACGAATTGCGTGTATTTTTAATAAATCTTATTTAAAAATGGGGGGCCCGGGACTGTGCAATCGCTTTATCATTTTAAGTAATACAAAACAGTACAAATGTTTTGCTATGTTTTTGGGGGTTTTTAAATGGATTC
>JAODAL010039005.1:0-38501 GCA_025379985.1 Phyllomedusa bahiana | reverse complement strand
TTTCCCCGGGTTCACCCAAATTTTTGAGTTTAAATTAAAAGGTTTTTGAAAAAGTTTGGCCTTTATGATAACAGTATATTTTTTTAAAAAAAACCCCTCAAAATTCCCTTCAGAATGATGTTTTTAAATTATTATGAAACGCAGGTTTTAAACCCTTTTTCATTTTTTTAACGAAAAAAAAAAAGGGAAATTTTGGGTGAAATTCTAACTTAGCGGTTTTTTTACCCCAAAATGAAATAAAAACCTTTTTTAAAGTCAAAAATTTTAAATTCTGGGGTTGTTTTAATGTGCAAAAAGGCCCCCTTGTTCAAAATTTTGAGTTTCTGAACTTCTCGTCCTTTTGAATTTTTTCGGGTTTTTGGGATGGTTTCGCTTTTTTTAAATTGGGTTTTGATGAGGAAAAGAATACCCTTCAGAGCTGTTCCCTTAGATGGGGAAACTGCCTCCCCCCCTTTCATAGACACCCCTTTTGATGATGCCCCAAAAAGTTCTCAATGGGGGTTGAGGTAAAGGGGGGATGGGGGGCCAAACCATATTTATGATACTATTTTTTACTTTTTTTGCCGTGGGAAACCCTTAAACTCTATCTTTTTCCCTCTTTTTTTAAAAATAAAACGAAAAACTTTTTATTTTATAATCTTAACCTCATACTCACTTTTTAAAAAAAACCTGATCTCTCCCCTTTCACTTTTCCCCCCCTTTTTTTGCTTCGGGAAAGGGGGAACAATCCCTTTTACTATCAAAGTCTGGTGGAGCCCCCAACTTTTAAAACAGGAGAGCCTTATATCTATAGCATAGTACTAGCTCCAGTAAGGGATCCCAAGCCTTTTTACTTGGGCTCGTCCCTAATTTCTCATGGAAAACAAAAACAAAAAAAGGCCCCCTTTGTGCCCAACCCTGCAGCAGGTGACACTTGTAGACCAAAAGGAGGGGAAAACAAAATTTAAAAAACCGTCATATTTAAACCTCTGTTTAAAAAAGGGTGGAGCCCACCAGACTTGATATTTAAAAAGGGAGTTGTTAACTTTTTTCAGAAAGAAAAAAAAGGGGTTAAATGTTGAGGTGAGAGATCAGGTTTTTTAAATAGTGAGATAGGGGGTTTAGGAGTTATATTTTATAAAAGTTACTTTTTTTTTTTTTTTTTTTATGTTTAACAGATGAGAACTGATGGGTTTTTTAAGTTTCCCTTTAGGGAAAAAAATAGTAAATATGTGATCAAAAGTCCCCTCTCTGTTTTTTTTTGCGAGTTTCCCCAAATTTTTTGGGGAGATTTGTGCCCCTTTATTTTTTCCCCCCTTTTTTCCCCATAGAAAGCCAGGATGCAAAATGTTTTAAATTTGAGCATGGGGAGGGTTTGCATTATCATGCTTTTGGAAAAATGATCTTGCTGCGGGAATTTGCACTTTTTCTTCTTGAACCTTTGGCCCAGGAAGTCCCTGTTTGAGGATCCAATACATTTGGAGTATTTTTTTAACACCTTAGGGACCCTTTAAAGGGGCCAAAAATTTCTCCCCTTTCATGTTTCCCCACCCCAAAAACTTTACTCCCCCTCATCCCTTTTTGGCGCCATGCGTGTTTGCATGGGGTGTAAAAAAACCCCAAAGCCACCCCTCCCCCTCCCCCATCGGGGAAAATCGAGCATTGCAGGGGGACAATCGGTGAACAAAACAGTTTTGAAGTCAGTTTCATGTATTTTTTTTGGCCCCATTGGACCCCGTTTCTGCTTTTTTGCAGTGGTTTTTAGGGAGGGTCGACAGGATGGTTACGCACAGCTGAAAACCCTCTAAAGGGGCCCCCTGCATCTTGTTTTTTCGGGGGACGTTGGAGGCCCGCAGTTTAAAAAAACTTGTCTGCTGCTTTTGAAAAGGGCCTTTTTGCTTCCCTTCCCCTTTTTTTTAACAGGGAGGGTAATTGCCTTTGGGGGGAAAGGGATTTCCTTCAATTTTCCCTTAAAGCAACTTACATGTGTTATTGAATCGGCTACTATTTTTTTTTAAATTTTGTGAAATGGTTTCATGAGGAAGTGTCTTGGCAATGTTGATTGTATTTCATGCCTTAAATCTAAAAACCTCCAAAATTTTGGTTGTTTCTCAGCAGCTGACACTTTTTTTTTCTTTCCCTTTTTTGGTAAAAAATTTTTGGCTGTTAAAATGTGGGACACCCCCTTTTAATTAGTCTTGCCTTTAAATTTTGGACAAACCTGCCCAAAAATTAATTTAAACACAAGTGTCTGAAAATCCCTTTCCCAAGTGATTTAAAGACCCATGCCCACACTACCCACAATGAGTTTAACGGGACAAACAAAAAAATTCTTACCTTATCACTCCTAAACACTTTTTGCATAATAATTTGAAACACAGTGTATATATGCCCCAAGTAGTAACATATGCCCCCGTAGTAATATATGTGCCCCCTGTAGTGACATATATGCTCCCTGTAGTAATATATGGCCCCCTGTAGTAATTTTACCCCCCCCCAGAAAAAATTAAATGAAATTTTAAAAAGTACTAAACCTCTATTTTCCCTTCTCCATCGGCTAGAAATCAGTGAAAGTGGGTAAACTCATCATGTGCTTCCCACGGAACACAGCCCCCGGGGTTTCTCTAAAGGGAAAAGTTTAAAAGCTTAAGTTCCCAACCCTTGGGAGACTCATGAGTTTGTACATAAAAAGGGAGAAGGCAGGGGGGTAACAATCCATCCTGCCTCCTCCTGTAGGCCGTGCAGAGAAAGATATTGATCACCGTGGGGGGCCCCCCGCGGACCCCCGGGGCTTCACCCCCCTTTCGCCCGCCCCTTTGGGAACGGCCCTGTAAAAAAAAAAATAGGAAAAAGTTCCCCTTTTTTAATTGCAAAAAAAGGGTTTTTCTTTCCCAAAGTATTAAGTTTGTTTTTTTATTGTTATTTAAAAATACAGTACTTATTGTTGCAAGTTCCCCCGCGCCCTAATTTTCAGCACTCGGGCCCCCCTCCCCCCGGTTTACGCGGCGGGGGGAAAAAGTGGGCGCCGTTTTTCGGCTTGTCGCGCTGTGGGCACGCTCGTGTTGCCGGCAGGAATTTAAACCTACCCCACGCTTTTTGCTTTTTCCACACTCCTCTGCCCCCATTTACGTGCGTTTCCTGCCCTGTAAAACCCCAAACCTCAGCTGTCTCCGCAAGCAAGTCGCATCAAAAGTTAACAAACCTGGAAAGGACCCCGGCTCAGAAAGTCCAACCCACTTTGCGGGGGGGCTTGGCGAAAAAACCGGGCCCTTATTAGATTCCACTCCCTTGAAGGGCCCTTATATCACTGTTGTGGTGGCCCAAGGGATCCAAAATCCCGGTTTTTTACATTTTTTTTCCATGCAAAAAAATGAAAAATTTAATTATTTAAAACCCTATAAGGGTGTTTTTTCTAGATTTTTGTAAAATCCTGTCTTCACGTTAAAAGTGTCCCTACAATAAATTTTTACAAAACCCCCCCCTTTTTTATAGGGGGGGAAAAATTGCAAAATCACCGGTATGAAAAATTTTTTTTCCCCCACTTATATATGCATAATTTATAAAATATATATTATTATTTTTTCAATATTTTTATATTTATTTATATATATTAAAATTATTTTTTATATTTTTAAAAACTTTTTGGAAACCCAGAAGTTTACTTTTCACTATTTTAAAAAGACACATTTTTGCTTGTTTTTTTCTAACATTTTGTTTAAAGCGAAAAAAACCTTACCCTTTTTTGATCAATTAGAAATCCCAAAAAATTTTTTTATATTTCCCAAAATGCCAGTTAAGGAGAGAGGGGAAAATTTTTTAAAGGGCATTTTTATTACCTCTGAAATTTTAAAAATTTTTTACTTTTACTTTTTTAAATTTTAAGAAAATTGGGTAGGCTTTTTCCCCCTTAAAACTGTAAAACTGGGCCCAAAAACTTTTTTGGAAACATCCTTCCACAAGCTTTTTAAAATTATTTTATTTTAAAAAATTTTTGGCCCAAACCCCTCCTGACAAAAACGGGTTTAAAACCTGAGTCATTTTTGTGGGTTTGCCTTGTCTTACTGCTTTTTGAGCTTTGCCCTAAGTTTTCAAGGGTTTTGAGTCGGGGGCTTTGTGATGGTCACTCCAAAACATTGACTTGGTTTACCCTTAAACCCCCTTTGAAACCCAAGTTTGGCAGCTTTGGGTCATTGTCCTTTTTGAAGACCCTTTTCCCGCCCAAGCTTTAATTTCCTGGCGCTGTCTTGGATGTTCTTAGTATTGCCACATAAAACGTTTTCGTCATGTCTATCTATTTTGTGAAGTGCAAGTTCTCCTGCAGCAAAAAAACCCCAAACATGATGCTGCCACCCCCCGTTTCACGTTGGGAGGTTTCTTTGGCTTCCGGCCTTCTCCCTTTTTCCCAAATGCAAGAGGACATTATGGCGAAAAAAATTAATTTTGTTCAATTGACCACAGAAATGGGCTCCGAAAATTTTGCTTTGTTCCTGTGTGTTTTTCAAACAATTTAAAATTTTCCTTTTATATGTTTCTTTTGAGTAATGGGTTCTTTCCCGGGAGAGAGCCCTTTAGCTCATGTCGTACGTATCGTTTCACTGTGGATAATGACACAATCTTACCAGCTTCCACCAGCATCTTCACAAGATCTTTTGCTTTTGTTCTTTGGTGCACATGTTGTACCAAAGTACGTTCATCTCTGAGACAAAGTACCCATCTCCTTACTGAGCAGTATGATGGCTGGACATTCCCATCTTGTTTGTACTTGCATATAATTGTTTGTTCAGATGAACAAAGGACTTTCAGATATCTGGCAATTGCACCCAATGATGAACCAAACTTGTGCAAGTCTACAGTTCTCTACCTGATATCCTGGCTGATTCCTTTAGACTTTTCCATGATGCAGTGTATTTCTGGTGTGCATATAAAAAACATCCTAATTGACCTAAACGGGTAAGGCTTATTCTGATTTCATGCCAGATAGTGAGAAAAATTAGCATATGTGTCTTTTTATATAGTGTATGTAAACTTAAGGTTCCAACTGTATAATATATATGATAGACATTACTTCAAATGATTACGGTGAAACAGAGATGGTACTTTTTTAACCCATACAGAATATATACAACATTTCAGCCCTAGTGCAGGGTCTTCTTCAGCATTCATGATCGCTAAAGCATCATGTACCTTTTGCTCCTTGTGGGTTAGAGGAACCAAAGTCGGGTTCCTTAGGCTTGTTTGGAACAGCTTTTTCTAACAAGAAAAAAAGAACTCTCTCTCATGTTTGGAACAATAAAGAAGTCCCAAAATGCTTTAATCCTAGACCCATAAGACAATTCTTATAGGTAGCATAGATACCTAACCTATGATACAAAAATATTATACAACCATGAAATAAAAACAAAACACAATACTGGAACCACTTTTGATCCCGCTTAATCAAAAAGACTTGGGGTAAAGTTTTACATCTGTATTTAAACTTGTCATATAATACTGAATCAATCAAGTTTACCATCAAAATGTTGGCTGAATTTTCCACTGGAGGGGTGCTGTATGCCTTATTTGCCTAGGGCACCAGAATACCTTATTCCAGTGCTGCATGTACTCCGTTTCAAATGTAGAGCTCTGCATAATTTATCTACAGATGGTAAAAACAATATGAAGATCAGTGCTGCATAATTTCCATATATCTTTCATCATCGACATTCCAGGGCTTGCTCTTAAAGTTGCCTTAAGGCAAATAATGTGTTAGAAAAAGTTCAGTGTTGGAAGAAACCAAGTTTATTTTCATGTTTAATTAATCAAAAGCTTAGGCACACCACTGCATATGATTTCAACTGAACTTTAGTTGGCCTAAGCAAAATAGCTGTACAGTTATGTTTTTCACCTTGATTCAATTTATATTTTAAAGTGATTTCACAATTATAGAAGGATTTATGAGCCAACACCTATCAAAATATATCTGCACTTAAATGCCTGGGACATTATTTGTTTAAATACACAAATTCCCCTAGAAGTGCACAGTACACAAGAGAATATTCATTAACACATCATAAAATGACAGCAAATTTTTCTTTCCTATTACCCAAAAAGTGGTAAAGATATAAAATAAATATAAATTATCCTAGTGTGTCCTTTTCTGGTGAAAAATTTATATGGAATTACTAACGATTGTGGGGAGTATCTGTATAAGGTTACTAGAGAAATGAAGGATGGTCTTTAGCTCTTAAAACAAGATCATCACACAATTATTAAAGAAATGAAAGCTATACCACCAGTATTCTTAGTACACTTCAAGACGAGAAGTTGCACAGTTGTGTTGAATGAATCAGGCCAAGTAAGCAACTGGTATGAGATTGTATAACCTAAGGGTAGTTTGCCTCTTACCAGCCTAATCATAGAACCATTTAACATCACTTTGACTTTACTCTAGCAGCAGAGATGGAAGAATCCTAATGTTTGGTTTGTTTAGAATTTCTATATAGTAAATCTCTGTTGACTCCAGATTATGCTGGAGTTTTCATAATGTTACGAATGGCAGGATCTCTCCTGCCATTTCCTTATCTTCTGCTTATTAAATCAGCATTATTTTCTGCGTTATGTCTGTCTTCTGTTGTCTGTGTATGTTTGAAGTGGTTGCATGGCAACTGCTCAGGATCTTTGCTTATCAGCTGACTTGGACACAATCTGAGTTTATAAGCATACTTTCTAAAGCTCAGCAAAAAATGGCGGTCAGATTTCAGAGTATAGGAGTATTGGTCCTGTCTAGTTCTGTTTGGTTGGATTGTTCTGTCTTGTCTATTGTCTAAGTTTAGTTGTGCCAGGCTGACGTATCTTGCCTCTTTCCAAAACTGGTACCAACAGCACTATCCAAAAAAGTAGGTATTTCATTTCACGGTGCAGAGCTCCCAGACTCCTGAACCCGAGGAGCCACAAAGTCACTCCAAAAAAAAGAAAGCACCATTATTTGAATTGTGAAGCAATTTAATAAAACTCTATACTCTTCCATGAAATGCAATGCTTCAAATATAATATAAAGGTCTTTATCCTGCTTGAGAGAGACATTTATATAGGTAAAAACTTTGCACTTTATGAGGCAATAAATAGTTTTTTGCATTTCTTCACAATCCATTTGATGCTATTTCTTTATATTTTTATGTAAAATATTTTGTTTCTTTTCTTAGTTTTGTTTGACCTAGTTCTGTACTCTAGTTTTTAAATAAAATGTAAATTTGCTATTTGTGTAATTTCTGTTGGGTCTTGCCAAAGACTCACTGGTTTCTAAAACTACTTAATTAGTGGCAGTTGCAGCTTAGGGACATATTTAAGGAAAAGACTTTAGTGTTAACATCAGGGATAGACGGTTCAATATTAGGGCTAGTTGAAGGGCGAGCTTTTGAGGGACAGCGTTAGGGACATTTACTAGGATCCTATATTATTATTACTCTCCCATTCCTGGAGTCTACCCACATTGAATCACCACCAAACCGTGCACCTGTATTCAGCTTCCTGCAATCAGTTTGCCGAATTATCTAGCAGTGAATCTTTTGGTTGTTACTGCTGTAGCTGCTGGTGCAAATAATTATTATTTATGTAAAGAATAATAATGATTAAATTATTAAATAGATTTAAATGTATGAATGTAATATTGTTTTAATTATTGTTTATGATGATGTTTATTATTATTAATAATATTTAAATAATTATTCTCCAAAGTAACCTTATAACAACTTAGAGTTCTCAATCCAGCTTCACATGGTAACCACTTATAATTCCTTTTAGAAAATCTTGAAGGAGTTTCTATATATGTTGAGCAATTTATTGTTTTTCCTTTACTCTCTGATTCAACTTATTCAAAGCTGTCTTTACAGGAACTCAGAAATTATGCTATGAAGGCTTAATTCATACAGTCTCTTGGGAAGTGTCAGAAATCTATGAGCACTTCTTAATGTAAGAGCTCTAAAAATATCTTTTCTGTACACTCAATTTTTTTTCCCAAAAAACTGCGAGCCTGAAGAAGACTAGTGTTGAGGTCATGTGAACCAGACGATTGCCACTAAAGAGTACTAACAGATGCCAGCAGAAGTGCTATGTAACTGTTGGCTGTTTTTCCATCAGTGGATAGACATATGGTTAGAAGTTGTCACTAGAATCTTGTATGGTCGCTTTGGAGAAGAGCCACACTCTATGAATCACCAGAGGCTGAATGCAGATTTAGCATTGTTTTTGAGGCAGCACAACAGCCACAAGTAAGGAAATTAGCACATATCTTGCACAGCACTGTATATCTAGATTGTGAGACTTTTGCAAAAATTCCCTCTGTTAAGTTTATGGAGTCTAAAAACTGGTAAACTGTACAACAAACTTTTTTGTCAGCTATTTTTGCAGACAGCTCGATCAATGACCCTAATGTAATAGCCCTGTACAGGGTATTATAGTCTCAGGGGTTGAGTCAGGGTTGCGTTCTTCTCACATTGTTTATTACAGTATATGTCAATTACGTGTAATGTGTTGTGTATCTTTGGGTAAGTGTTGTGTCGGCCCCTGATTAAGCATCTTGCCACCTCACAGCAAGTGATTCAACACCTAACTCCTTATTGGACAAGGGGGTGGAGTGGTCTTATTCCAGAAGTGGCAGTTGGAGGAAGTTGGAGGCAGGAAGGGCAGTTGGGCTCAGTCTGAGGAGTGAGTAATGATAAAGGTGAGGGAGACTGGTATGCAGCTCTGCAATTTGAGGGTAAGAAGAAAGCTGTATTCAGTTTGGAGTACCACAGATCCCAGATGCTCTACCACAACCTGCAATAGGAAATGGAGGATAAGGCTGCCATCATACGATGGGACACTTCAAGTCTGCTAAGGGAGACTAAAAGGGAGATACAGACTACTACTCTCAATAGGTACACCATATTGATGCTATGGTAAGGAGCTCCTGAACCTTTATCACCCTGCTGAACACTTCCCTGTGGATAGGAAGAATTGTTTATAAGAACTGGAATTCTGTTATCTCGCTGCTTAGAAGTTAATCATCTTCAGTAAAGAAGGGCATTATTTTACCAACTACATAGCCTCCATGTGTGTGTCTGCGCAACTGCACCAAGCATTACCATCTTGGGTACGTCTTTGCCAGGCCGCACTATTACCCCCACCCTACACCAGAGGGATAGCCTGGGGAACTTGTCCAGACCACCAATGACTCAGGTGCATTCCCCCTCTAATGTAGTGCTGCACCCAAGGAAGAGAGCCCGGACACGCCTGTAATGTGACAAATACTCCAAATCTAAACCACTCAGGCTCGTCTCTCTCTTTGCCTTCCCCTGGGGCACACTACACTGATATTGTGTCCTTATTTAAAGCAACTCTTCAATGTCATGTACAGTATAGTAAAGCAGACTGTGTTGACATTTATAGTTTTATTAGCGTATTATCCATATTAAATATTAACGGAGGATGAGCTTGAGATTGTGCCTTCATGTCTAGTAGAGAGTAGAGAAGTACAAAAATATTAATAACTCCTTTAATTGTCACATAATGTAATCACATTAGATTTAACAGCATTGTTTGGTTCCAACAACTCCAATTTGTAGAGCCACTCAGTTAGTTAGTAAAGGTTATGCTTATGTTTTAGTGGTAGGGTGAAGGTACCATATTCCACCTTTCATCAGCATGGGTGATATTTGCTATTAATTTTTTTATACATTTGTTGCAACTAATGAGGTGAGATTGTTTACCTTGTCTTACCTAATCACCACTTTTCTGTGCAGAAGAGTGCTCTGTATTTTTTGGAAATAAATTGTATTTGCACTTTGGAGGTTTTGAAGAACATGGTGTGGGACTTAATAGACAGCATTTTAGTATGCAATTATGACAGAAAACTGATGTAATTTCATTGGTGAATACGCCCCAGGTTTACGGCCATACATAAAAACTGTATCTTAATTTATTTGTACTAAACCTTGTTTATATAAAAAAGAAGATTACTTAAGGTGAATTAATTTTGAGGACTGAATTAATTTGTGTTCTATCTGAAATCTTCAAATGAGTATTCATTTTTTTATTGTATGCAAAATATTGGAATCATTGGTAGTGTTGAGCGATTATTATCGACACAGTTGAAATCGGCACGGTATTTACGTTGATCGGATTTTTTAGATCACGCGATAATTTAGGTTAAAATCTGTGCATAATCTTATAATATCGCACATTTTCGGCGCTTCCTGTCATTTTGGCAGCCAGCAAATCAGCTTACAGAATTAGTGCAGGGTGAGATGTGTGTGCGACGTTTGACTGGGATGTGTATGGTTGCGATTTGGCTGAAAAATCACATGACATCATTTTACATAGAACAGCCCTTCCTGTTCATGATCAGTGTCTGTCAGCGTCTCCATTGCAGTAGGACGTTCGCGCTCGCCTCTGTTAAAGTCCACGGGAGGAGCGGTGGGGGGGAGGGTGGGTGGGAGTGGGGAGGGCCGGGGTGATCACAGACAAAGCTCTATAAAGGATATGGAAATTGTACAGCCAAACTTTTTTTAGACATTGCATTGCCTTATATTAGGATACAGATCTTTTCTAGTAACTGCAGGTCTAATTGTTAGGTGCAAAATCACTTTTATTCTCAGTTTACTTTTCATGATAGGTTTTGTTCTTTTTCAATTTGGCCCCAGTCCAGCTTTGTTCGTAGACGCCACCTTGCAGTTTAAATTTGATTCCAGCAAACTGTGTAGTCACCACAGTGTACTGATAGGTGCCAAAAAATACCTTTTATATCGTTATACATTTGGACAGGTGTTTTTTTTTCACTTTTTACACAGTCTAGCTTTGCCTGGATAGATCTACTTTGCAGTTAAATTTGAATAAGCAATTTAGTAAGTAACCACAGTGTGAATTGATAGGTGCCAAAAAAATACCATCTATTATCCCGTATAAATATCAGGACAGGTGTTTTTTTGACTTTTGGTCTGTCATCCTTTGTTGATAGATCTACTTTGCAGTTAAATTTGTTATACAGCATTTTTATAGTCACACAGGTGTACTGATAGGTGCCAAAATACCTTTTAATATCCGTTTACATTTCCAAGACAGGTGTTTTTTTTCACTTTTGGTCAGTCAAGCTTTGTTGACTAGATCTACTTGCAGTTTAATTTGAATCCAGCAATCTGTGTGTAGCTCACCCACAGGTTGATAGGTGGCAAAAAATACCTTTTCAGTATCAGTATACATTTCAGTTAGTGTTGTTTTCACTTTGGCGCAGGAAGACTGTGTTGATAGAGCTACTTTGCAGTTAAATTGAATCAGAACTTTGTAGTCACCACTGGTGTACTGATAGGTGCCAAAAAATACCTTTTAATATCCGTATACATTTCAGACGGTGTTTTTTTCACCTTTTGGTCAGTCAAAGCTTGTTGATAGAGCACCTTGCAGTTAAATTTGAATCCAGCAACTTTGTAGTCACCACAGGTGTATGATAGGTGCAAAAATACCTTTTTTAATATCCTATACATTTCAGAAGTGTTTTTTTCCTTTTGGTCAGTCAAGATTTGATGATAGATCTACTTTGCAGTTAAATTTGGGAATTACAGCAATTTAGTACTTTAGTCACCACAGGGTGTACTGAATAGGTTGCCAAAAAATACCTTTAAATCCATATACATTTTAGGACAGGTGTTTTTTTCACTTTTGGGCAGTCAAGCTTTGTTGATTGGATCTACTGTGCAGTTTAAAAAAAATAAAAAAATTTGAATCACGCAACTTTGTAGTCACCACAGGTTGATAGCGTGCCAAAAAAATACACTTTTATTATCAGTATACTTTTCAGATACGTGTTTTCTTTTCCAACTTTGGCGCAGGGCACTATGTTGATAGAGTACTTTGCAGTTAATTTTGAATCCAGCATTTGTAGTCACCACAGGTGTACTGATAGGTGCCAAAATACCTTTTAAATATCCGTATACATTTCAGACAGTGTTTTTTTCACTTTTGGTCTGTCATGCTTTGTTGATAGGGATTACTTTCGGTAAATTAGAATCCAGCAAACTTTTGTAGTCACCCACATGGGTATTGATAGGGTGCCAAAAATACCTATTAATATCCGTATACATTTCAGACAGGTGTTTTTTTCACTTTTGGTCAGGGGGGGGGGGGGGTCAAGCTTTGATGATAGATCTACTTTGCAGTTATATTGAATCCATCAACTTTGTAGTCCATCCAACAGTTGATAGGTGCCAAAAAAAATTACCTTTTATTATCAGTATACATCTTACAGACAGGTGTTTTATTCATTTTGGTTCAGTCAAGCTTTGTTGAAGAATCTACTTTGCAGTTAAATTTGAATACAGCAATTTAGTAATCACCACAGGTGAATTGTAGGTGCCAAAAAATACTTTTATTATCCCCTATACATTGTCAGACAGGTGTTTTATTTCACTTGTGGTAAGTCATGCATTTGTTGAATAGATCTACTTTGCAGTTAAATTTGAATACAGCAATTTATAGTCAACAAAGGTGATTTGATAGGTGCCAAAAAATACCTTTTATTATCCCGTATTACATTTAAGACAGGTGTTTTTTTTCTCTTTTGTCTGTCAAGCTTTGTTGATAGATCTACTTTGCAGTTTTAAATTTGGAAATCAGATTTTGTAGTCACCACAGGGTGATAGGTGCATAAAATACCTTTTATTTTCTGGTATACATTTCAGATACGGTTTTTTTCATCTTTGGCGCTGGCAGCTGTGTGGATAGAGCACTTTGCAGTTAAATTGAATCCTGCAACTTGGTATCCCTCCACAGGTGTACTGATAGGTGCCTAAACTACCTTTTAATATTCCGTATACATTTGAGACAGGTTGATTTTTTTCACTTTTCACACAGTAAAGCTTGCTGATAGATTGCTTTGCAGTATTTTGAATACAGCAATTTTTTTGTAGTCACCTCAGGTGAAATTGATATAGGTGCCAAAAACTACCTTTTAGTTTATTCCCGTATACATTTCAGACAGGATGTTTTTTTTCACTTTGGTCAGTCAAGCTTTGTTGTGAGATCTTACTTTTGCATTAAATTTGAATACACGCATTTTTGTAGTCACCAACTGCGTTGTACTGATAGGTGCCAAAGAATACTCCTTTTAATTGCCGTATTTTTGTATACATTTCAGAAGGTGTTTTTTTTCACGTTTGGTCAGTCATGCTTTGTTGATAGGATTACTTTGCGTTAATTTGAATCCAGCAACTTTGTAGTATACCACAAGTTTATAGGTGCCAAAAAATCGTTTTATTTATCAGTTACATTTCAGTACATGTTTTTTTTTTTTCACTTTGCGCGCAGGCAGCTGTGTTGGATTAGAGCCACCTTGGCAGTTAAATTTGAATCCTGCAATTTTGTTTTGATTTGAGGGATTTGAGAATTGCTGTGATTGCGTCTTTTAATAAAGAGGACTTTCCAATAACTTTCCATACCTTCTCATAATTTTTTATTTCTGACATGTAGACAAAATTCAGGTGGTAAGTGAGCAAAACGGGGGGTAGGACCTGAAGGTAGAGGGTTTTTTTCGTGAGGAAAGGTGCTCCTTCCAGTGCTGGCGACAACACGATGCCCTGCGGATCGTCAGTAGCTTTGCAGGACCGCTCAGCCTGTCATCGCTGGGTCAGGGCCTGTGAATCTCAGTAACGAACAGCAGTCGCCAATCTGTTCTTCAGTGGTTGTTAATGCAACCTGCATCCAGCAGTCTTAACCACCCGTCCTCCCAGTCACGGCCACCAAAATCGTCATCAGCCTTCATCAGCATCCCCCCCCCCCCAGTCAACATTGAAGCAGCCAAAATGTCAACTCGTGTACCCACCACTGTGGATAATTCCATTCTTCTGAAGACCTCTTTGATGACAAAATGCGGGTTGGGGTCAGAACGCATGTTAAAAGATCAAGAGGCCAAGAGGATGATTTTCTTGGCTCTGACGCCCCAGTTACTGATGCCATTAGAGGAGGAGAAGGAAGCCGTCAATCGGCAAAAATCCGGGCGTTCAGCAATGCCTTGCAATCCTCTAGCTAGCAGCCGCAGCTCTGGATGCAGAATGTCAGGACGACGAAGTCACTGTGATGATGATGATGATGATGATGACGAAATTGCGGATCCAACGTGGTCTTTTCAGCAGAATTTGCTTTGGCGAGCAGCTTCTCAACTGGACGCACAAGGAGGAAGACGATGGGGTTAGTCGGTCAGTACGGGTCCCGCATCAAAAAGGGAGAGGGGCGGGTCGCAGAAGTTCCCGGCTGATATGATTCCAACAGCATGGTCAGCGGAGGAAACCCAGCTCCATCGTTTATCGCCGTCAAAAAGGTTCCAGGACCTCTCAAGACTGGGCTTCTTTGAGCAAGGCTCTGATTCACAGCGATGTCATATGCGCTTTTGCCGTAAACGCAATAATTAGAGGCATGAACCTTAGGTGTTTAAGCCCCACCAACATGTCTAGATATCACATGCAGCGAATGCATGAAGTTGAAATTTGAGGCAACACTTGGCCTAAAAAAAGGCCAGGACCGACGCCGGGCCTCCAACCACTGTACCCCTCTGTCTACCGCCTCCTCCGCCTAGCCACACAAGCGTTCCTCGCTGCCCATGTCTCTCAGAGTCATGATTCAGGGGATCAGCCTCCGCTTCAGCATCCACCGTCGCCACGTACACCAGCACCACAGAGACCCTCCTACCCCTTTCTCCTTCCGCCGAGTTTTACGTCTGCACGACGTACAGCGGCCAGTCTAGAAGCCAGCCTCTCTGTCTTCCAGGTTTGGGAAGCAGAAGAAAACACTTTAACCAACCCATCCCAAAGCAAAAGCTGATGTCGGCATTGCCAGGCTTTTGGCCTTGGAAATGTTGCCTTTCGTCTAGGTGTACACAGATGGGTTTCTGCCACGTCATGGCTCTTGCCTGCCCCCCAATACCAGATGCCGAGCAGGCATTTCTTTGCCAGAAACAGAAACGCCGTCCTGCCCTGTCCAGCCCGTGTCATCTAAAATTTCAAGCGCGGTTGTCTGCCATCTGTGGCCGGAGGAAAAGTATCTGACCACCGACACATGGACTAGTAGCACGGCCAAGGCCGCTTATCTCTGTGACAGCTCCACAGGGTGAGCAGCCTGGGTGGATGTCTCTGGGGGTGGACGGTGGCTTCAGGCTCGGCGCTATGCTCTTCAAAACGCAGGGATGGTGCAGGGCTCTTTCCCCCAAGGTCCTATTGGTGGCATCTCGTGCCCAGCAGAACAGGCCGTGTTGAAAATTAATCTTGGAGACCGTTCACACACACAGGTCAGGGCTGTGGACAGCTCTCCGCAACGAGACCGACGCGCTGGAAGGGTGACAAGAACCTTTGTGCAGGCAAGGTGGGTGGTGTGCGATAACGGTTTGAAAATCTGTGGCACGCCCTTAAGATCGGTAGGTGGAGCACGGAGCACATCCTTGCCTGGCAACATGTCATGGAACCTTGTCGTCCAGAAATTCTAAAGATCTTTCCCGGGTCTGGACTGCCTGCTGGAGGAAGGGCTTGAAGTCTAAGTTCGCACTTTCGCCGTTCGCACCTGCTTCGTCCCGCCTGCTGCGCCTGCAGCGTCAGCTAGCCTCCCCGTCAAACCGTCTCATTGTTGACGTGGCAGCAACGCGGAATTCCACCATTCCACATGCTCCAGCGAATTTGGCAGCAGCGCCAATGCCACCTTACGCAGTACAAAGTGACACATGGACTGACAAGCAGCGGTGCGGACCTCGGGGTGTTGAGCCATCGAGAGAGGAGGCAGGTGATAAAGAGCTCTGCACCATCCTTGCTGTTTTGAAGAAGCCACCAAAATGGTTTCAGTGCGGCTATGCCTTGTCAGCGATGAGCATTGTCGTGATCTTAGTTCTGGAACGATCGTTGGACACTCTGAAAAACAGGTCCCAACCAGCGACGGAGGAGGGACGGACACACGATGCGGGACACAGAGCCTTTTCTCCGTCGAATCCAACAAGCCCAACAGTTCTCATATTTTATCGGTCTTCATTAGGAGTGGTTCGGGGGTCCAGGGCTTAGTGCCAAGACGGCGCATAAGCTCTAAGGGGTGCATATCTGAGGCAAGTCAGGGCTGTGTGAGCTGTTTGCGGAGGAAGCGGAGTAGGAGGAGGAGGAGGAGGAGGTATTCCAAGACACCGACGTTACCGATGTCCCTGCCTTGGAAAGAGGTTGGCCGGCGAATATTTGCGGCGGAGGAAGGAAGATGAGGAAGATCAGTTTGATAGTGCACTCGACCCAGTGGCTTGGGAAATCAAGGGCTCCATCTCTATATGAGTGCTTGGATGTCCATTTCCTCCAAACATGATCCTCGCATTACAGGGCCATCAAAATGACAACTGTTCCTGGGTGGCCACCCTCCTGGCTCCCCAGGTACAAAAACAAAAACTAGCACTTTCTTCCACCCAACCCAAATAGAGAGTAAAAATGCAGGTAATGGATGGACCTTGATGATTGATCAAACTGGAGGCATCTGTTGCGTTGCTTCACGTTCTTCTCATGTTACCAGTGGGACAAATCAGCGATGTGACAGCTGTAGAGTGCCAAGTAGCCGTAGCGGCGAGCAGCAGCAGGCTTGTGGCAGAAGCCTAATGGGGACCTCTGGCCTATCTTTATTTATCCGCCTCACCAACGCACATACATGCAGGGCACACATACAACACACAGAGACCAGCTTAAGATCATGGTGCACGACTATCTGCGCCTCAACACCGATGTTTTTGTATGTGTTCCGGACCCAATAAGACTTCTGGGTATCCAAAATGGACGAAATGGCCCGAGCTCGCCATCGCCACACCATAGAGGTGTGTCCTGCCCAGCAGCAGCGTCTATTGGAAGCGGACCTTCAGCACAGTTGGGAGGAGTCATTACAGACAAAGCGCATTACGGGCTTTCCAAGATAATGTGGATCGTTTGACTTTCATCAAGATGAATCAGGCATGGATATCTGATATGATGTTGTGGCCCCAATTGCCGAGGTCAGCGATTTAGTTGCCCGGTTCTACTTCAATTCTCTTCAAACAGAAATGGTCCTCTTGAAAACTTTTTTTAAAATGATCATTTCTTACTGCAATTTGTATTCTCTTTTCCAACAGTTCATTTTGGCTGGTTTTGCTGTGAGGAGACTGTAAAAGTCAGCAAGGTTCAATGACAACCACCGTATTCCATTTACTCACTTATCTTTAGAAGTTTTCGCATTCTCAGTGGTTTGGAGGTCATGTTGCTGTGGGGATAAGCTATAATTATGGTTTTTGGAACAGAAAATGTGGCGTCTAAGTGGCATTTCTCCTTCACAATTTTAATAGTGGTGAGAAGTCATTTTTTTATATTTTTTTGGGTCATGCTGCTTTAAATGCAGCAATATACAGGTTCTATCTAAAAAATGTTGTTTCTAACAGACATTTGTTATTACACAATTGTCCCAAAGGGGCTCAAGGGTCATGCTTTGAAATTTTGGGGGCATTTTTGCTGTGACATGAAGCTATACTACAGGTCCTATTATAAAAAAATTTTTGGTTTCTAACAGACATTTGTTCTTCACATTGTCAAAAGTTGGCTCTTGGGTCAGGTTTAGAATTTTTGGGGGCATTTTGCTGTGACATGCAGCTGTTACTAAGGTCCTATTATAAAAAAAAATGTTGTTTCTAAGGACTTTTGTTCTTCACAATTGTCAAGAGTGGCTCAAGGGTGATGGTTGCTGGTCAGAAACGGAATAGGTAGCGACAACTGTTAATGGACTCATATGTCAAATGGCTTGTTTTTGCAAGATCTTTAACATAGCTATCAATCCCTGTAATTGAGGACAACTCCATTTAATACAATTAAAAAAGTGAAACAAAGACATGGTGGGATTCCATCCTATTTTTAATAAAAAAAATAAAAAAAATGTGTTTTCTAGAATTATACTACTAAAAAACTTGCATGTACAAATAGTGCGGGTAAAAAATTCCTCTGAATTGTACAAGGGAGGTACAGGAAAACTTGAAAGATGTAGGTTATTCAGGAATACATGGAGTATTGGTGAGCACGGGAAAGACAACAAAATACAGAGACATATTTCCTTCAGCACGTTGAGTTTAAAATGAGAAAAAGAATGCCAAGGAAAAAGGGCACCTAGGTGGAACATGAGCGTTAACCACAGTATTGCCAAGTGAAGCCTCAATTGGTCCGCATCTACGGAGGGGCAAGCGCTGACCAGGTCTTGACAGTGTACTGAGGAAGGCTGGACTGTCTTACCTCACAATTCCGCTTCCGCACTCTGCTCAGCACGACTGTTTTTCGTTGCTGCATCATATGGGCATTTTTACCGTGTTAATAGATGACAGGACGCCAGCCTGGGCTATCACCGCACCACTGTAAGTCTGGCAGCCTGGACCTCCGTGTTAACAGATGGATGACGGCAGCATGCTTCTCACATTAGGGGCAATCAGGAGAGCTTAAATTTCTATAAAAAATCAGATTTTGAAAAAGGTGATTCTGTGAGGTTTAGTGTCAATAGGGGCCCTGGGCCTGGGCCACAAATTGCACAATTTGAGGCTTAAAATTTTCTTGGGGATGAGGTCCTATGGGGTCCCTCATTTGATCTCCAAGGGAGTCTGTCCTAATCATTGATAAGGATTTTTGGAGGAAATGGAACCATTGAATTGATTGGCTGAATCAGTTTCAGAGCCAGGAGGGCTAATGTCTTCTCAACTAAGAAGTGGTTTTGGGGTGATTAGGACTTTTGTATCACTTAAGGGTGTGCGGGTACGAATTAACACATCTACACGGTAAAAAATACCTTAAAAAACTTTTATTCAGGGTAGGGGTGTATGTTGTATGTTATCACACTTGAAAAAAAAAAAAAGCAAATGGTAATATGTAAAACTATAAATAAAACTTCCGCTAATTAATTCTGTAAAACAAATGTCAGTTACCACAAAACAAAAAAATATACTAAATGAGAGTCACGTACAACTTTGAATAGTGGCACTTTGTGATCTGTGGGTCAAACAGCGTTAGGGAGTCATGCTGTGTCCGGGACAAGTAATAGTCTATGTCCGGTGAAACTAAAATGGTGGTTGAAAGACTCTTTTTCTGGCACTTTTTAAATGTGGGGCTCATGCTGATTTGGGGCTGATTGCTGTGGCCCAGGGACAGGTATTAGTCTATGTCCAGTGAAACTAAAATGGTGGTTGAAAGACTCCTATTTCTGCACCTTTTATCTGTGGATTCAAAATATGTTTAATGGTCATTCTGCGGACAGGACTGATATAGTTAATGTTCCAGTTCAACTAAATGGTGGTTCAAAGACTCCTTTTCGGATTTTTATTTGGGGGTCAGACAGTTGAAATGGTCATTACTGCGGTCCAGGGGACAGGTATAGGTCAATGTCCAGTTCAACTAAAATGGTGGTTGAAAGACTCCTTTTCGGACTTTTTAATTTGGGGGTCAAACAGATTTAGGGTCATGCTGTGGCCCCGGAACAGTATAGTCTATGTCCAGTGAAACTAAAATGGTGGTTCAAGGATCCTTTTTCCCCAGGCACTTTTTTAATCTGTGGGCAGACTGGTTTATTCGGTCATACTGCGGTACAGGACAGATTAGATAAAGCGAAACCTGGTACATAGTTTTTGCCCCCCTGGCTGGAGGACAGAACAGCTAGGTCAGACATGTGTTTCTGGCTTGAGTGTCCCTTATTCTGTAAGATGCTGAGTTTTCGTGCATTTTAATGCTCAAATTCTTGCAGTTTTCAGCCAGAAGAGTCATTCGAGAGTCCTTAGAGAGTCAGTTTTTTTAAACCCCGCCCACCTGGAGGCTAGCCCCGCCCACTCAATGACAAACTAAACTTTGAATAGGTAGAAAAAATGTGAATCACTGTCAGGGGCGGCGCTAGACTTTGGTGGGTGGAGCTTAACACTCTGCTCATGAATAGATTTAAGGGGTAATGCTCTAAAAACTGCTGCATCTTACTGAATAAGGGGCACAGCGCTGGGAACAGAGGTCTGACAATAGCTTGTGCTGCCCTCAGCAAGGGGGGCACAACTATGTGACAGGTTCCCTTTAATGTCAGTTCAACTAATCTGGTGGTTCAAAGCTCCTTTCCGGCACTTTGTAATTGGGGTGTTTTCTCAAACAGTTTAGGGGGTTCATGCTCGTGGCCCAGGACAGGTATAGTCTATGTTCAGTGAACTAAAATGGGGGTTTGAAAGGAATCCTTTTTCCGGCACTTTTTTTATATGTGGGGTCATGCAGGTTTGTGGATCAGGCTGTGGCCCAGGACAGGTATAGTCAATGTCCAGTTCAAGCTAAAATGGTGGTTCAAAGACTCCTTTTCCCGGCCACTTTTTAATCTGTGGGCCAGCCAGGTTTAATGGTCATACTGCGGTACTGGGGACAGATATAGTTGAAACGTGGGAGTGGATTCCGGGGCCAACGCAAGCGGTGATAGCAAAGGGCCAAAACCACCCCGGGGAAACGGAATCTAAAGTAGCCCCCCGGTTTTCACCCAAGACCCCCCGCCGAAAAGGGGGAAAGGACTTGCCGGGGTGAGGCAAACCAGGTCGCCCCCCCCTGACGTGACTTCTTGCAAAGGCACCGGTTGCAGCGTGGTACAAAAAACGTAATCCAGGGGCGATTTCGGGGACCAGGAAGAAGGTCAGGGAGGCAGCAGAGGTTGCGGTCAAGGCGGGCAGAGGGGTCGGGGCGGGGCGGCAAAAGGCAAAGGTCAGGAAAAGTAAGCAGGCGGACGGGGTAAAACGGGTAATCAGGACGGAAACAACCGCCCCCAATACTCTTGGGAAAACAAAGGTAAGCAAACCCAACAGACTGGCGGGAAGTATGGGGCGGATCCTTAAATAAAACCACCCCCGATAATGCCCAATTTAAACGGGACCTGGCCCTTTAAATTTAAAGGAAAGTCGGCCGCGCCCCCCCTTAAAGGCGGGGACAGGCAGGAGCGGGTTCCCCCCGGGAGCGCGGCCGGGGTTAAGAGGGGGCCCGGCCCGCCGAGGGAAAGGGGGGTGGTCGCGGGCCGCCGCGGGGACCCCCGCGAGGGGGGGTTTTTGGCCCCGGGGGGGCACCCGGGGCCCCCGCGACCCCAGTGAAAATTTTTTTAATGTCCATTTAAACAAAAGGGGGTTCAAAAAAATCCTTTTCCCGGCACTTTTTTAAAAATTTGGGGGGGGGGTCAAACGGTTTAGGGGTCATGCTGTGGCCCGGGGACAGGTAAAAGTCTTTGCCCAAATGAAATTTAAAATGGGGTTTTAAGACCCTTTTTTGGAATTTTTTAAATGGGGGGGTAAGGGCAATTTTGGGCCCTCATGCTGGGGCCCCCCCGGGGACAGGTTTAGAAAATTTTCCAGTTCAACAAAAAAGGGGTGGTTAAAAGACCCCTTTTTCCCCGGGCCCCATTTTTTAAATTTCTTTTGGGGCCCGGGACGGGTTTAATTTGGTCATACTGCGGAAACGGGGGCAATATAGTCAATTTCCATTTCAAAAAAAGGGGGGTTAAAAGTTTTTTTTTCCCCAGCATTTTTTAAAATCTGGGGGCCAAAGAAAAAGGTTTTAAATGGTCATATTTGCAGTAAAGGCCCAAAAATAGTTAACCCCCAGTTCAACTAAAATGGGGGTTCAAAGATTTCCCCCCTTTTCCCCCCCGGCCCTTTTTAATTTTTGGGGGTTTAAAAAACGGGTTTTAGGGGCATCCCTGGGGCCCAACGGGTAAAGCCCATGTCCATTGAAACAAAAAATTGGGGGTTTGAAAAACCCCTTTTTTCCGGCATTTTTAAAATTTGGGGGGGACATGCGGGTTTGGGGGCTCATGCTGGGGCCCCGGGAAAGGGTATAGTAAATTGTTCCTTTGGTTTCAAACAAAAATGGGGGTTCAAAAAACCCCTTTTTTTTCCGGGCCCCCTTTTTAAATTTTGGGGGGGCAGGGAAAAAGGTTTAAATGGTCATATTTTGGGGCCCGGACGGTTTATTCAATGTAAGTTAAAATTTAAAATGGGGTTTAAAAAAAGCCCTCCTTTTTCCCCAGCACTTTTTAATCTGTGGGCAAAACAGGTTTAATGGTCATACCCCGGTACGGGACAGAAATAGCTAATGTCCGGGTTCAATCTAAAAAGGTGGTTGAAAGACCCCCTTTTTTTTCCCCGGCATTTTTAAAATTTCCGGGGGTCATGCGGGTTTGGGGTCAGGGTTTTGGTTTCCCCCGGACAGGGATTTTCAATTCCAGTTCAAATAAAATAAATGGTTAAAAAAATCCATACTGCCTTTTTTGGCATTTTTTTAATTTTTTGGGCATGCGGGAAAAAAGGGTTTCTGCTGGGGTGCAAGACAGGGTTTAGTGAATGGTTTTGTGATTTTTTTTCTGTGGCTTTTTTTTTTATCCTGGGGGTTGGGCCTAAAAAAATGTAGCCCCGTATCCTTTTGGGAACTTTTGGGATTTTAATTCCAGCTTCCTCCCCTTTTTTGGGTTTTAAGAATAAAAGGTGTTGTTGCTTTTCCCAAATAGACTTTAATTTAAATCTGGGGGTAATCTTTAATCCTATGGGATATTTTATTGAAAAATTCCCGATACCCGACTATCCCCCCGATGACGATAGTAAACCCTTTAATCCCCTTTTCACTAATCTTTGGGTTAAGAGCTTAAATGCCCCCGTATTTAGACAGGAAAAGTAAAAGGAAATTCCAAAGGTCCAGATTTGTGGCCCTTAAAAAAAAGAAAGGGAGACTTTTAAAGTGTTTGGGTTAGATCTGGTAGAGAGGTTCAGTGGGATGAGAGGAAGATGATATACTCAATTTTGCCATGTTAAAATTTAAAAGAGTGGGAAAAGAAGGGGGCAAAAGGGGCCCCAAATAAAAAAATTTTGCCCCCCGGGGGGAAAACCCCCGGAAAAAAAGCAGAAAGGTAAAAAATTTGGGGGCAAGAGGTAAGTTTCAGTTTTAAATAAAACATTGACGTGGTTTTTTGAACCCCAAAGGAGTCAAATTTAAAAAAAGATTAAAATTAAGGGGTCCCAGGCTAAAGACTTGGGGAAAGCAAACAGAGAAAAGGGTGAGAAAAGAAAGGTGGTGAAAAAGCGGGGGGCGTAATTTTGGGTTAAAAAATTTGGGGGGGCCCAAAATTTTCCCTTCCCCTTTTTCACTTGCCTTCCCCCTTTCAACTTCCCCCTTCCCCTTCCCCCCCTTTCCCTTCCCCCCCCCTCCCCCCCCCCCCCCGCAGTGAAGGGGCCCCCCCTTTTTCAAACCCTAGAAAAGAGGTCTGAGGGAGCGCGTGAGCTCCCACAAAAAAAAGGCCCAAAAGGCAGAGCCTGTGCACCAAAAAAAACCTTTTGGTCCCAATCCGTGAGGGTATGAGGGGCCCCCTCTAAAAACTAATTTTTGACCAATGGGATAAAAAGCACCCCGGGCCCCAATAAAAACCGAACCACCCACTTTTTTATTTCCCCCCTGTAAAAAAAAAAAAAACGTGCCAATACAGCAAATTTTGAAAAAAAAAACCCCCCCCTTTCCCCACACCAAAATCCTTTTAAATTTTTATACAACAAAACCAAATTTGGGGAAAAAATTTAAAATAACATAATCTTAGTCCTAAATACATTATTCATTATTTTCACATACTGTACCCCCAAAATTTTATTTTTTTGCTTTTCCATACACTAAAATAAATTTATTTTAAACATGGTAGCCAAAAAATTACATTACTAATTTGGGGGCCTTAAAAATTTGAATTGCAAAATTTTGTACTCCCTGGGCCCCAAAAAGAATTATTTACACACTGAAACCTAAAATGAATTTACTTTAAATTTTAAACACTGTATTTCCAGAGATTACATTTACCCCCCCCCGCTGGTACCCCAAGTTTTAAAGTACTCCAATTTTCCCCCAGAGATTACTTTACCCCCCAAAAAAATTTTACCCCAAAAATTAAAATTCCCCTTAAAAACCTTATCCCTTTCAAATATGAGTTTACAATTACACCCCTTTAAACCCAAAGGTTTACATTAACTCACTTTTAAAAACCCCAATAGATTAAATACAATTAAAAACACATTACCCAAAAAATTCCCATTACTCACTGTCCCCCAAGAGGAATTTAAAAATTACACTGTACCCCAGAGATTACATTAAAACCGAAACCCTTTAGAGTTTAAAGTTTCCCACCCGTACCCCAGATATTACTAAAAATTAAACCATATTACCCCCAAGGATTATACATTACACATTACACACGGTTAACAAACCCCAAATTTATTACACCAAAACCCCAGAGATTCCCAATTACTCACTGTACCCCGGAGTTTACTGCATTACCCATGAAACCCCAGATAAACTGCTTTATTCTCCTAAAACCAGAGATTACATTACACACTGTACAACAAAAAAATTTTTTATTTTTTTTAACTTTCGTTCCCCAAAATTTTTTAAATTTTAACATTTCACACTTTACCCCCAGAGACTACTTTAAAGACAAGGTCCCCCGGGAAAAATGTGTTTTATATACAATAAGAAAAAAACCTAAAAACCCCTACACACTTAGGGGGGTTTCCCCCACATGACGGGTTTTTTTGGCACGGGCAGTGTTGTTTGCTTTTTTGGAAATTCTAAACGCTTAAAACCCCAAAATTTCCGATGAAAAAAACGACCCAAAACGGGCCTGAGGAAGATTTCTGCCTCCTATCCTTTAGTTTTAATTTATTTGGGGAAAATCCCCTCGAAGAATATTTTGGGCGTTTAACGTTCGGTTAAAATACTAAAGAAAAAATAAAGTGAAAATTTTCTAAAAACAAACAAAAACCTGATTTTACTTAGGTATAATTAAATCATTTTTCCACCCAGATTGGACGGGGTTTTCTGAAGGCAAATCAAAAGAAAACCCAAATCCGCCCCCAGAATCAGCTTTTCATATCATTTGCAAAATTGTCCCCTTAAGGTATGTTCAACCGGCAGATGGGTGGGGGCCAATGTGCGCCTGCTATTTTCCCGGGTTTTTTAGAAAAATGGGGCTGGCCAGTGCACATTTCAAAAATGCTGGGGGGACCAAAACCCCCAATTTTCCCCCCTTTAAAATTTTTTAAACCCCGGCGCGTAAGTGGGGGGGAAGAGTGACAGGCTAGAACAAAATGGCTTTTAACATACAGTATAAAAAAACCACTCAATATCCCGTAAAAAAACCTACCGGGGCAGGACACACACAATGCCTATTTCCCCTTTGTCCCCTCCTTACCTGTTCCTCCTGTAGTCGTTTTATTTGGGCATTGGGGCAGGATTTTCCCTTTTTTCTCTAAATTGAGGGCGGGAAAAAATAGCGGGAAGGGTATAAAATGGGAGGGAAAGATAAACCCCAAGATCAGAGTGTGGGGGACCATGAAAAAGCGCTTTGTTTGGGGTGAAAAAAGCCCCTGCTAAATTTCCCTTGCTCAAAACCCCAAATCAGCTCTGCCCCTCACTCACCCCCGACACTTGAGGCTGGTTTTACTTACTCTTTTCCCCCCAGTTGCACAGAAATATAGGGGGAAAAGGGTTAAATTTCTTCCCTTCCTTTTTTCCTTTTCCTCTCCCCCACTTACTATTTCATTTAAAAGTTTTTCTTATGGATTATTTTTTTATTAAAAGGGCAAAAAGGTGTGTGGGGGGGGGGGGGTTTGCCCCCCCCCCCAGAAAAAAGTGGGGGGACCAGTCCCCCCCGTTACCCCCCAAAAGTTACCCTATGTGTAAAAGGGTGAGAGATACAAAATTTGGAAAAACCCGGAAACCAGGAAACAGAAAATCTGACGGCTTTCCAAAGTTTTTAAAATTTATGGGGGTTAACGGGCCCCAGAAACTCTTCCAGTGATAGGAGTCACTAAGCTAAGAGGTGATGGGCAAATATACTACGGTACCGCTATAAATAGCGACTGGCAGGGTTACAACTAGATAGTGCTAGGTAGAGACCAACGAATATCGAGAGTTGTTTCTTTCCCCCAATCTCTAGGGTTTTTCCCCGTATTGTGGAAAACAGCCCTGTTTTTTTTATTTTAAAGGGCTCTGTAAAAAGGGGTCTGTATTTTTTTTTTCATCTTAATTATATTTTAAAAAATTATATAAATTTTATTTTTCTAAATCAAATTCATTAAAAGTGAGGTTACATGTATAAAACAAGGGGGTTTCCCCCCGGGGATAATAAAGAAAAGAAGGGACTGGGAGTCCAACTTCCACACACTTTTAGACAGTAAATGAACTAACACCTTGTGAATTAGGGAAAAAAAACCAAAAATTAAAAAAAACCCTTTTGGTTTTCAAAAAAAATTTGCCAAAACAGTTTCCCGCAAAGTTAAACGCCCCGTATTTTTGAGAGAAAAAAGCATTTTCCACCACAGAAAGGCCAGTAAATCTATGGGCCCGATATGTAAAAATTTCCCCAAAAAGGCCCAAAAAAAAAATTTTAAAAAAATGGGTTTTTCCCCTTTAAATATGACCTAAAATATGCTGGGTCTGAACTTTCTTAAATCCCAAAAAAGGGTATTTTCAGGGGAAAGTTTCTTGTTTCTTATGGGCCCGGGTTTAAAAAGCACCTTAAATTTCCCCTTTTTTAGAAGTATGTTTTTATTATTAAAATTAAATTATAAAAAACCCTCCCCAGGCTGAATGAAAAGTTAAAAAACCCCGTAGGGCCCGGGTTTGTTTTACTTTTTTTTTATACTGGGAAGGGTCAAATGCCCAGCTCAGAAAAGGGAAAAATATGTGGGCTCCTCTAAATGCCCAAAAAAATCCCTGTATCAGTAACATAGGGAAGAGAAATAAAAGAAACCTTTTAATTTTAAAAAGAATTTGGTTTTGGAAAATTTCCCCGACAGGGTTTAGCTTTAAAGTTTCCCGTCATGAAAAGGGGTTTAATTTTTAAAAGAATACAAAGATGCCAACCCGATAAAAAAACCTTGGAATCTCCAAGAATGAATACTTTTATAAAATGTATGCCCCCAATTAAAAACAAAAAAAAGAATAAAAAGCTTTTACAGTGGGGGAAAAAAATATTTAGTCAGGGCCCCCAATTGTTTTGTTTTCTCCCATTTAAAAAAGATAGGAGAGGCCTGTAATTTGACATCATAGGTTTTTCCCCAACTATGGGGAAAAACAAAATGAAAAACCCAAAAACCCAAAAATTCTTATTTCCCGATTTGGAAAGAAATTTTTTTGCAAATTATTTTGGGGGAAAAAAATATTTTTGGGGGCAATTTAAAATAAAATTCATCCACAACTTTGTTATATTTTTTGTTGCAGTGATAGAGGGGCAAAAAGTTTTTCTGTAAGTTTTTTTCACAAGGGTTTGGGACACACTGTTGTGGTATGTTTGGCCCAATTTCCCTTTATGCAATTCCCCCTCTAGAGCATGGGTGTTTTTTGGGGGGCCCCCCAAAACCAAAAAATTTTTCCCTTTTAACCAAAAATTTTTAAAATCCCCTCCAAAAGTTTCTATGGGGTTGGGGGTTTGGAGATGGGTGACCAAAAACCGACCATGAAATCTTTTTCGAAGCCCCTCCTTTAATTTCCCTAGCGGGCACTTGGGGTCATTTTCATCTTAAAGGGCCAAGCACAAATTTTTTTTTCATGTTTTTTGCTGATGGGGGGAAATAGGTTTTTCACTTTAAAAAAATCATTTATACATGGGCCCCTTTCATTTTTCATGTATTTTTTTTTATGGTTTTGTTTATTCCTTTCCTTTTTAAAGTTAAATTTTTGGTATTTTTTCATGTTTCCCATGAGAAAGCCCATAAAAAAAAGTCAAAAAAGGAAAAACCCCCAAAACCAAGGGAAATTTTAACCCCAAATAATTTAAAAAAAAACCCCTTTAAAAGCAAAAAAAAAACCAAAAAAACATTATGAACAAAAATAAAATTGTTAGTGTTATTTTTTATATGAAAAAAAGTTCCCTTTTCTTGGTATTGTTTTTTATTTTTTGTTAAAGGGATATACTTTTAATAAAAAAAAAAATTAAAAATTTTATACATTTAGGGCGACATTAAGTACGGGGCTGCGGCACCCGTAGTAGTAGGGCATCCTTTTAGCCCAAAATGGTGCAGCCCTGTGTGGGGTTTTACGTAGAAAAAGGCCCCCCCTTTCCCAAAAAAAAGGGGGCATTATAAAGCCCCCCACACACCTTTTTAAATGGCCTTAAATGTGGGGGCATTCGGGAAGGGTGTGTCCCCAAATACTAAAAAACCCCAGTTTTTTTTTTTTCACTTTTTTGACTTTAGACGCAAAACTAGTTTTGCATTTTAAAATGCCCGGAGAGGGAGACAAATTTAAAACGGGTTTTACCTGAGCCAAAAAATTGGGGCGCTTTTTAGCTAGAAAATTCTAAAACTATGGACCTGCAGCAGAAACAAAGGGGCATAGATTCAGGCGCATTTTACGCACTAATGCAGCCCCAAAAAATTGGCGCCCCGGGGGGCGAAAAAAAAATTTTTTGTCACCCTTAGGGTAAAGTTCCCCAAAAGGATAATTTTTTCGGCGCGTTTAAAATACACGCCCCCTGCAATACGTCCCGGTGTTTTTGGGGGGGTCACGCTGAAATTTCGTAATCCTGTGGGGGAAAAAATTGAATGTCACTTATTTTCCCCCCCCCCTACAAAACGATTTTATTGTATGTGTGGGGGGATGAGGATAATCCATAGTCTTTTAAAGAAGCTATTTGGAAAATGTAAAAGCGGGGGAGATTTCTTATTAAATTTCAAAAAGCGGTAAAAAGCGTCCCCCAAATTTTGGGCCTGAAAATAAAACCGTTGTGAACCCGCCCCCTTAGGGTCTGTGAACCAGTGTTAAATGTATCACTCCCAGTTTTATCTGACATGCGTTCAAGTGCCAAAAAAATTTTTTTATCCTTAAAACCCCCGTGCCCTTAAACCCTACGCTAAACCTGACCCTAGATTAGGGCTAGTGCTAAGGTTTTTTTTTAAAAGGTTTTTTTAAGGGGGCCCAAATACCTTTCCATGGGACTATTTTCCAACAGGGGGGTCATGGCCAGCAAAAAAATTCTTTTCCTGTACCATTTCCCAGTTTTCACTAACTGGAAATGGGCATTATTTTCGGAAGCCGAAGATCAAAAAAGAAATACTACTGTTAACCCTTTGAATTTGGGGAAACTGGGAGTTTATTTATCTGTGTAAAAGTATTTGGGAAAATTTCTGGCCCCAAATCGGGGAAAATGGTGGTATGAGCAGGGTATATGGGCAGAGTTGGGGGTTTAAGTGTTTTAATTATGCTCAAAATTTTCCAAACCTGATTAAAAGGCGAGTGCAGATTTCAGTTAGTGGAAATAGTCTATATATGTAATAAATGATCCTTGGTCATCTATAGTAGCATGTGGAGTATTTTCTATATAAACTCCCTAGTGGCTTATTACAGAAGGTTGGGATTTTTATCCCTGGCACACAACCTGTAAATTTTGTTGGGAATTTACTTTTTTTTCTATTATGGGTTTTGATCAGGGCAAGGTTTTAGTTGGTCCACTTAAATCCGGGGCCAACAAATTAATCTTAAGCTTTTTTCCCTTTATTTAAAAAATTTGTCATAATAAACTGGGAAAATTAAAAAACCCCCGGGCCCCACCAAAAGCCGTTCTTTAGAAAAATATCTCATTTTTTTTATTTCCCTGATAGAAATTTTTAAAAAACATTTATTTCCCCGTGTTTTCCATTAACACTTTCAAAAATTCAGTTTTTAGTTTTAAGGCCCTTTTTTTCTTTTTCAAGGGGAAAAATTAATATAAAATTTAAAATTAAAAATTTTAAAACCCCAACAGGAAGCTGGACAGGAAAACACCTGTCACGCCATAAGGCTGTGAAAACCCTTTCCCCGAGGGAAATTTTAAAAAAAGTTCAAAAATACTTTTTTAAAAATTGGGTTTGTTTTGGGTAAGTTTCATCCCTTTTTAAAAATTTTTGCCCCTGGGCAGCAAATGGCTGTTGCATTTCCCCGCAAACAATGGATAAAAGTAAAAGGACACTTAAATTGGCAAGAGAAAATTATTTTTCCCAAATTTTAAAATCTTTTTGGGAAAATGTTTAATATGTTTGGGAAAGTGCTATATAAATATTGATCAGCAGAAAAGGATGAAGAGCACCTGACATCTGTAGGAGTAGATAATAACATCGGTTAAAGCATAGAACAAAAAGTAAAAAAATAAAAAAATTGTTGTTAAATTCGAGAGGTGCAAAATTGGGAAATTTTTTGAGCCCTAGAAAAAAAAAAGAAAAAATTTGGGCCCTAATACTTAAAGGGGGTTTTTCACTACAAAATCATTGTTTAAAAGAGAGGAAAAAAAAAATTAAGCATGCCATCCTAGGGTTTTCCATTAGCAAAATGTTATGGGTTTTAAAAAACAGGCCCCGTTTGTGTGTGCATAGCAGTCGTGTTTAAGCCCAGGCAGGGTTAACTGAATGTGTTAGCGGTTGTCAGCTGTGTCATAAGAGAAATAGCCACGCCGAGGTCGGAGTCGGGAGTGTGCACTGTATGTAGATGTTGTGCTTGGACGAGAGAGAGTGACCATCTCTCTCTGTGAAACAGAGACAACTCAATTGGACTGCGCAGTCACATGTAGAGGAAAACAAAAAGTTTTTTGAAAACGCTGTGCTTTTTTCCCTGTAAAAACAACAAAATGTACTGTGCAGTCCCATGTAGAGAGAGACAACTGTTTTGTGCGACAGCTGTGCTTTCCCATGTAAAACTCAACTATCCTGCGTGGTCCCATGAAAAACACAACTGTACTGTGCAGTCCCATGTAGAGAGAGACAACCGTTTTGTGCGACAGCTGTGCTTTCCCATCTAAAACTCAAATATTCTGGGCGGTCCCATGTAAAACACAACTGCACTGTGCAGTCCCATGTAGAACAAAACTGTACTGTGAGAGAAGGAATGTGAAGATCACATGTAAAACACTTACAAACAGATAAAGCATATAGTTTTGTAGCACAGCCATTTCACTGTTCTCTGCACTCCCACTTATAAATCTGTAGAGAGGTCAGTGGTGTGATAATTGGTATGATAATATGATATAGCACTATGTATCTGTCAGGAGGTAGAGTTGGGATGTTCTGCAAGGGTCAGAGATGTAATCTGCAGAGTATATTGCTATGTATCTATCAGGAGCTAGAGGAGCAGATATATCACTATGAGTGTCAAGAAGTAGAGGAGCAATATTCTGCAGATCTGTAGAGGTATAATAATCTGCAGGATGTATATTCTGCCACCGATGTACATTAGAAAAGTCCCTGATAGATGCGATAAGTCTGTCTCTGTACAAGCGTATGGAAGATAGTGAACTCGCTGTATTAATCCCCTTCCAAAGCATGTGGAGGTTCAGTAAGAAGGATGCAGTGGATGTGCTTCTGGGTATTTATTGACTGTACCTTGAGATAAAACACAGGAGGTTACAATATATGCAGTCAAAACTAATTCTCCTCTCAGCTCTATGCAAACATGTCTGAACAAGATGGAGTTACAGCTACAATGAGGCAGGATGTAACCTCACAGAAGAGGAACATGTAGCAAAGTAGTATGGGAGTTACATCATCATCCAACATTACGTACTGACGTAATGTCGCAGAGATGATGAGGCACGCCGCAATTGCTCTAGGTTACAGTGTTTTAAGGAGAAAGCACAGGGTATAAATAATAGACTTAACCAGTGCTCTTACTTTATTGTTAGTATAAATCGTGCACAGTAACTTGCGTTTGATGTTAATAGGTCTTCTCTACTCATTACTCCATATATGCCTTCTGTGCAAATCTGAGAGCAGTTGCTTAGTTTCTTCCATTACATTCATTTGTGAATTTTATGAAAATATGTAACATTATGCCTAAGTTTCTATCTGTTTTGTATTCTGATTCCTCTAATACCAAATCAGTTACTGACATTAAATTTGTAGCCAAAAAAGCCCCAACAATATTCCCCTAGTCTGCTTGTAGAACACACAGAAGCTACTAAAACATGGCTACAGTATCAGGGTTGTTGTAGTGGACACAAAATATGAATTTGTTACAATTTCCAAAACTAAGCCCTTCCCCCAAAAATAAACCCTAGCCTGATTTTCACAGATTCTTGGAGTAGGCTTTAAATATAAGCCCTACTCCAAAAATAAGCCCTAGTTAATCCGCGCCTCCTGAGTGATGTCACCTGGTGCCCGCCTTCTGGGCAGTGCTGTTCTCGAGCCCCGCCCACCTCCATAAGCAGCCTGTTAGAGTGGAGGTTTTGTGGAATCCTCCAGTGTTTTCAGGCAGAAGGTCCTGAGATGATGTCACCAGGGCCGCCATACAGCGGGTACAGCCGGTACTCCTGTATGGGGCCCGGAGAAATAAGGGGCCCGCTTCAAGCAGGCCCGCTTATTTCACACATCGCACAGTAGAGCACGGCGCAGCCGAGCGCCGCGCTCTACATAGGGCCCGCTGGCGGCCGGCGAGTGTCGGCGGTGCTGGGAGGGGGCCCGTGCTCCCTGCACTGCTGCGCTCCGCATATTAAAAAAGTGATTGTGTCCGGGCAGGGCAGTGAAGAAGGGGGCCCGCGCTCCCGGCTCAGCTGCGCTACAGGCAGAGATCTTCTACTCACCCCGATCCCTGCGCGCTGTAGCCGGAGCCGGGCCCTCCTCCTCTGTCTGTGTGCCAGGTGTGCGAATAACTTGAATCAGTGAGGCCCCGCCCCTTGGGGGCGGAGCTTCATGGATTCAAATTGTTCAGCATCCCTGGGCACACAGTGGCAGCGGAGAGTGCCGCACAGGCAGCGGCACTGCTGCTGAGACACTGCGGAGGCGGCTCCGCGGGGTGAATAGTTCAGCAGCAGCAGCATCACGGGCTGCCTGTGTAGAGAGACGGGGCCCTGAGCGAGGGAGGAGGCCGGTCACATGGGCAGAGGGGGGCCCAGGAGTGCGGCGGCAGCAGGGCTGCTTGTTTTAACATAGTATGTAAAGTAAGTGTGTCTATGTTTGCACTGTGTATGAATGTGTATATGTGAGGATATTTATATACTGTGCATGGATGTTTATACAGTGTGTATGGATTGTGTGTATACTATGTGTGCATGGATGTTTATACAGTGTGTATGGATTGTGTGTGTGTGTATACTATGTGTGCATGGATGTTTATACAGTGTGTATGGATTGTGTGTATACTATGTGTGCATGGATGTTTATACAGTGTGTATGGATTGTGTGTGTGTATACTATGTGTGCATGGATGTTTATACAGTGTGTATGGATTGTGTGTGTATATAGTATGTGTGCATGAATGTGTGTATATACTATGTGTGCATGGATGTGTGTGTATATACTATGTGTGCATGGATGTGTGTGTATATACTATGTGTGCATGGATGTGTGTGTATATACTATGTGTGCATGGATGTGTGTATATACTATGTGTGCATGGATGTTTGTATACTATGTGTGCATGAATGTGTGTATACTATGTGTGCATGAATGTGTGTATATACTATGTGTTCATGACTGTGTGTATATACTCTGTGTTCATGTATGTGTGTATACTATGTGTTTATATACTATGTGTGCATGAATGTGTGTGTATATACTATTCATGCATGGATGTGTGTATATACTATGTGTGCATGAATGTTTGTGTATAAACTATGTGTGCATGGATGTTTGTATACTATGTGTGTATATACTATGTGTGCATGAATGTGTGTGTGTGTGTGTATATACTATTCGTGCATGGATGTGTGTATATACTATGTGTGCATGAATGTGTGTATATACTATGTGTGCATGGATGTGTGTATATACTATGTGTGCATGGATGTGTATATACTGTATACGGATATGTGTATATACTGTATATGGATGTGTGTATATACTGTGCATGGATCTGTGTATATACTGTATATATATGCTGTGTATGTCTATATACTTTGTTAGTGTATATATTGAATGTATGTGTATATACTGCATGTATAAGTATACTGTGTATGTAAATACTGATTGTGTATATAGCATGTGTATATACTGTTTGTGTGTGTGCAGCCTGTATACACTGTGTGTATAAAGTGTGTGTAGCACGTGTGTGTATATATTTTGTATGTAGTGTGTGTATACATGGTGTATACCTAGCCTAAATTATAAAAATTGTCAAACTGAAAATTCATATACAGATGTATAGATAGATATGAGATAGATTGAGATATACAGATTAGATAGATTGATAGGAGATAGATAGGAGATAGATAGATAGGAGATAGATAAAAAGATAGATATATAGATATGCGATAGATAGATAGATATTAGATAGGTGATAGATAGACAGATAGATAGATAGATAGATAGATAGACAGACAGACAGACAGACAGACAGACAGCAGACAGACAGACAGACAGACAGACAGACAGATAGATAGATAGATAGATAGATAGATAGATAGATAGATAGATAGGAGATAGATAAAAAGATAGATATATAGATATGCGATAGATAGATAGATATTAGATAGGTGATAGATAGGTGATAGATAGATAGATAGATAGATAGATAGATAGATAGATAGATAGATAGATAGGAGATAGATAGGAGATATGAAATAAATTGATAGAGAGATTTTTAGAAGATAAATAGGAGATTAAGATGACATCGATATGACATAGGTAGATAGATTGATAGATAAATAAGATGTGATATGTCTGTGCTGTTGACTGGCTGTCTCTGGGCAGTGGGCTAGGGTGGGCCGAGGCTGCTCCTTCTTCTTCCTGCGCTGGTACCTGGTCCAGGCGCAGTTGGGTGGCATCGGGACACTATTGGTGTCCCTCGAGGAGACGTCTTTGGTTACGTGGGTACCATATTAGCGGAAAGATGTCCCGGAGGCCCTCCATGTCCCAGGAGCAGGTAAGGGAACACACTATTTGCTTACATTATACTTTAGTCAGGTAAGGGTGGGGGGGGGGGGGGGGGTGGCAAAAAATTTTAGTTTTTAATGCTTTTCTTTGCTGTCCGGTTTGCTTCCTGCAGAATTTTCTTCCAACTTTTTAGTCACAGAAACTTCTGCAGGATGTATGGCTTACTCCACTGAAGGGCCTAACTGTAGCCAGCAGGAGAGTGTAATAGGTCACTAGAATGACAATATACTGCAGTGCACGAGTGCTATGGTATATTGTTCCAGTGATCATTTTTATAAGTACACGATAGAAAAAAAATTATATCACAAGGTAATCTAGAAAAAAAGCCCCCACCACCACTCTACGATTTTTTTTGTGGGACAGCAAGGGGGCCCAGACAATTTGGCTGTATGGGGCCCTGAAATTCCTGATGGCAGCCCTGGATGTCACAGTGACATGATGCACAGATCCTTCAGCCCAGGCCATAGAGTGCAATGTGTAAGTGAAGATTCAATGTATACACATACATTGTAAACACACATTTATACAATCACACAAACAATCCCTTATCTTAAAGTGTGGCTACTGTGACTTGTAGTTCTTCAGCATGCCACACTTTCAACATAAGACATTGAAAGAATAGACACACACTCCATGGTTTTTGACTATAGGGTATGTACTTTGTGTGCACACACTTCTTAAAAGTTCTAAGCAGTGTGCAAGTAAAAAAGTAATGTAAATATCCAGAGATATTCAGTAACAGTACCAAGTTGAGGAATCCAGTTGAGAAGATATTTACTTTGATTCTTTTCCTTTTTACAGCTGGTGATTGCCCTATTGTTAATTGGTAAGCGATGTGAATGCCCACCCCCTTATTCACTTTTTCATCTTTTTTCATGTTATTGATATATAATGGTAATGTTATGTTTTATAATATTGCCTCTTTTCTAAAGTGTAACACATTTGAGAGAGTAAATTTTTCAATATGATGTTTTTTACTATTTTTGTATGCAAAATTTGTTGATTTGAAATTGTTTGCCCTATATATATTCCTTATCAAAATCGTTATGTGGCAAAAAAAATTTTAATAACAAACTTTATTTCAAACCACGGTAAAAAAGCTTCTTTCAAGCACCATTGGTATCGTCAAAAGTAGAAGGTACACATGCTCAATTATATGAGGTTTTGCCAAGATCTCATTTCATACCTCCTGCATCCAGCTCTTCAGCTCTGTGTGCTCAGGAGGGGGCGGGTGTGATTTGTTTGAATTTCACATCATGTGACCCAGCAGGATGACATCACCAGGTCTTTCCTCGCTGTAGTCAAAGAAAGGTCTGTTTATGTAAAGAGCTGTCAGTAGCTGAGAGGTAATGTTTTTTCTTCGCAGCACAGGGGTCCTAGGTTCAAATCCCTGCAGGAACCAAACCTGTGTATTTTTTTTCTCTTTATCAATGCACAGACCTCATTGAGGTTTTTTTTTATTTATTTGCACTGTTTGACTAATTACTAAGGAGTACAGAGGACAGGAGTAGAATGACAGCACCTGGGGTTTGAACACTCAGTAGCTGCCTGAGAGGAGAGGTGATGTCTGAGCATGTGTGACCAGGACTGAGAAGCTCTCAGCCCTGGTCGTATCCCCTGGAGACGAGCTGTAAACAATGGATCACTAAAGGAGCAGCTAAAACAAAAACGGTGCAGAATTTTTAATAATGATGAATGGTGAAAATGTTTGTTATTTCATTTGCAAGCTTCCCACGTCAATTTTACTTTGTGGCAAAACCCCTTTAAGAACAGCAGTCCTTTTTCATGCTCCCAACGGAGCTTTCTCGTGGAGATGCCAGGAGACCGGGCAGTCCACAACAGAGCAGCGACGTTTCGAGGAGATCTCCTCCCCTTTCTCAAGCATGCGTAGACGATCCCACACTCACACTATATAGGGCTAATTAAACACACATGACAAAAACATAAAAACAACTATTATAAAAATGATCTTAAACTATAACTCTCATTGATTCCTTTAGGAGCAAGAGAACTCAGCCAATGTATCCATTCGGCTTCTTTCTGTAATAGTTTCGTTTGTAACTGTTTAGCATTATTACAATAAACTTTTTTGTAGTACACACCAGCGCAATTCAGCTACACTATGTTTCTCAGTTGCAAAGTGACGTGCAACCGAGGATTCCCCAAATGTCTTTTTACCTTCCTCGGGATTATTATTTTCATTTTTCTTATTCACAAACTGCCTTATCAATTATTTATGCTCATTTAATCTAACCTTTACCGCTCTGCTAGTCTGACCCACATAAATCTTCCCACAAGGGCACTTGAGCATATAGATAACCGCTTCACTATCGCATGTATGCGACCCCTTAATAAATATAGGGAAACCTTTTGTCAGATGGTATATGCGGTCACCTTTTATAATGGCAGAGCAGTGCTGACAACGGCAGCAAGCAAATGTGCCTGTACGAGTGGACCAGATCCTAGTCTGTACCGACCCCTGCGATTTTTTGTTACAGATATCTGCTGAAACTAACTGTTGTCCCACTGTTTTACCTCTACGATAGACATACTTGGGTCGATTTCTAAACAGTGATCCAAACTGGGATCACTTCAAGATGCTGTATTGAGTGAGGTAATAACTAATCAAGAAAAAGCATTACCTCCTAAGTCAGATCCTAGAGTCCCAATACTGTACATAGTACCAAAGATCCATAAGTCGCTTAAGAACCCGCCAGGTCGGCCGATAGTTTCAGGCATTAATTCGATGCTTGAACCATTGGCAGCGTACCTTGATACTTTCCTACAAGAGGAAGTTAAGAAAGATCCCCACATACTACATGACACAGGACAATTTTTACGGAAAATTAAGGTCACTGACTGTAGTAGGGTTAGGTGGATGTGTACATTGGACATAAAGTCATTGTTCACCAATATCCCATTTACTGAAGGCACACAGGCTGTTAGGGATGTGCTCATTCAAAACCCAAAACTGTCCAACCGGCAGATTGCATTTTTAATGCAACTGTTAGATATAATTCTGACAAAAAAAAATTTTCTTTTTGGTGAGGACTGTTTTCTTCAATTGCACGAGACTTGTATGGGATCGCCTGCAGGGCCTAGCTATGCTAATATTTTCATGCAATATTTTAAACGTGAGCATATTTTTTCTCAGCCTTTGTTCAGACATGCGGTATGTTGGCTCAGATACGTCGATGACGTCTTACTGCTCTAGTCCGAATCGGATTCAGAGTTGGAGGACTTCATTGGACATATTAATAAGGCACACCCGCTTATCCAATTTGCGGCCACAAGAAGCCAGGAAGATATTGCCTACTTGGACGCATTGGTTAGAAAGCATGAGAATGAGTTAAGTACTACCCTTTTATACTGATAACAAGTTCAAACAGGTGCCATTACTACAGGTAACGAGTAGAGGACAGAGGAGGATCTAAAAGAAGAAGTTACAGGTCTGTGAGAGCCAGAAATCTTGCTTGTTTGTAAGTGACCAAATACTTATTTTCCACCATAATTTTCAAATAAATTCTTTCCAAATCAGACAATGTGATTTTCTCGATTTGTTTTCTCATTTTGTCTCTCATAGTTGAGGTCTACCTATGATATCAATTACAGGCCTCTGTCATCTTTTTAAGTGGGAGAACTTGCA
>JAODAL010039004.1:0-38503 GCA_025379985.1 Phyllomedusa bahiana | reverse complement strand
AAAAAATTTTTTCAAAATTTTTATTTTTTTTGGGCGGGGGTTTGTAAAGGGGAAAAGGGCGGTGTACGTATTTTTATTTTATTTTATCGTGTTTGTGTTTTACTTGTTTTTCACTTTTTTTTACTTTTTTTCACTTTCTCACATTTTTATTTTACTTTTTCCCCATGGGGGTTTTTTGAATGAGAGATTTTTAGATCTCTCATTCAATGGGAAAAATCAGTGAACAGCTTGTTGCTATGACTGGTTCCTATGACAACTGTCAGTCACGAGGCCGGGCCATGCCCACAGGCAGGGCCGGGGCATCGTGACGTCACAGACATCCCGGAAGGCATTCTCTGCCTTCCGTGCTGTCTTTTCAGAGGGCCGGAGCGCACCGGATCGTGCGATCCGTGCGCTGCTCCCGCCGACAGAGACGCAGGAGGAGCGATCTCTCCTGCGTCTCCCTAGTTATTGCGACCCGATCGTCGCGATAATTAAGGGGTTAACCGGCCCCCCCCGGAGTTTGCGCGATCCTCAGGACGTATCCATACGTCCAGGTGCGTGAACCCCCAAACGACCTGGACGTATGGATACGTCTAAGGTCGTTAAGGGGTTAAAGAATACTGGATATAGTTCACCAAGACTTAGTGTAGACATTGCACTGCAATACCTTTATTATTAACAGTTTTCTATTGAAATATTTCCGGGATATTGGGCATCCTGAATTTTATATTAGGATATACATCTTTTCTGTAACTGCAGGTCTCTTTGTTAGGTGCAAAACTCCATTTTTATTATCAGTATACTTTTCAGATAGGTTTTTCTTTTCAATTTTGCCCATTTCCAGCTTTGTTGATATAGCCACCTTGCAGTTTAAATTAGAATCCAGCAATTTTAGTAGTCAGCACAGGTTGATAGGTGCCAAAAATACCTTTCATTAAAACCCGAATACATTTAAATACGTGTTTTTTCACTTTGGCGCAGTACAGTTTTTGTTGATAGAGCTACTTTGAAAGTTAAATGCGAATACAGCAATTTTGTAGTCACCACAGGTGAATTGAAAGATGCCAAAAATACCTTAAATTATCCGAATAAAATTTCAGATACGTTTTTTTTCACTTTGGCGCAACTACGCTTTGTTCATTGAGGCACCTTTTGCATTTAAATGTGAATACAGCAATTTTTGTAGTCACCACAGGTGAATTAAAGCTGCCAAAAAAAACCTTTTATTATCCAAATACATTTCAGAAGTTTTTTTTTCCACTTTGGCGCAGTACAGCTTTGTTGATAGAGCTACTTTGCAGTTAAATGTGAATACAGAAAATTTTGTAGTCCCCACAGGTGTATAAGATAGGTGCCAAAAATACCTTTTATTATCCAATACAATTTCAGATACGTGTTTTTTTCACTTTTGGTCAGTCAAGCTTTGTTGATAGATCTAATTTGCAGTTAAAATAGAATCCAGCAAATATGTAGTCACCAAAATTAGATAGGTGCCAAAAAAGACCTTTTATTATCATTATACATTTCAGATACGTGTTTTTTTCACTTTGGCGCAAGCCAGCTGTGTTGATAGAGCCACCTTGCAGTTAAATTTGAATCCAGCAACTTTGTATTCACCACTGGTGTACTGATAGGTTCCTAAAATACCTTTAAAATATCCGTGTACATTTCAGACAGATGTTTTTTTTCACTTTTGGTCTGTCAAGCTTTGTTGATAGATCTACTTTGCAGTTAAATTTGAATACAGCAATTTATAGTCACCACAGGTGAATTTATAGGGGGCCAAAAATACCTTATATTATCCCGTATACATTTCAGACAGGTGTTTTTTTTAACTTTTTGTCAGTCAAGGCTTTGTTCATAGAGCTATTTTTGTAGTTAATTTGAATACAGCAATTTAGTAGTCACCAAGGGTGAATTGATGGGTGCCAAAAATACCTTATATTATCCCGTATACATTTCAGACTGGTGTTTTTTTCACTTTTTGTCAGTCAAGCTTTGTTCATAGAGCTAATTTGTATTTAAATTTGAATACAGCAATTTAGTAGTCCCCAAAGGTAATTGATAGTTGCCAAAAATACCTTTTATTATCCCGTTACATTTCAGCAGGTGTTTTTTCTTTTTTTGGTCAGTCAAGCTTTGTCTATAGATCAACTTTGCAGTTAAATTTGAATACAGCAATTTAGTAGTCACCACAGGTGAATTGATAGGTGCCAAAAAATACCTTTTATTATCCCGTTTACATTTCAGACAGGTGTTTTTTTCACTTTTGGTCAGTCAAGCTTTGTTGATAGATCTACTTTGCAGTTAAATTTGAATACAGCAATTTAGTAGTCACCACAGGTGAATTGATAGGTGCCAAAAAATACCTTATATTAAACCGTTATAAAATTTAAGATAGGTGTTTCAGATAGGTGTAAGTCTGGCCCTGGCAGCTGGACATCCGTTTTTAACAGATGGCTGACGGCAGCACTGGCTTCTCACCATTGGGGGCAATCAGGAGAGCTTCAAATTTCTCTAAAAAATCAGATTTTGAAAAAGGTGATTTCTGTGAGGTTAAGTAGTGTCAAAAAGGGGTCCAGGGCTGGACACAAATTGCACAATTTGAGGCTTAAAATTTTCACTATGGGGTCGCATCATTTGATCTCCAGGGGAGTCTGTCCCTAATCACTGAAGAAGGATTTGGAGGAAAAATGAAACCATTGAATTGATTGGCTGAATCACTCCCCAGTAGCCAGGACGGCAAATGTCTTCTCAACTAAGAAGTGTTTTGGGGATGATTAGGACATATGAATTACTTATGGGGTGTGCGGACGAATTAACACATCTACACGTGTTAAAAATCCTTTAAAAACTGCAGGGGTGGGTGTATTTGTATGTTATCACACTTGAAAAAAAAGCAAAAAGGTAATAATGTAAAACTATAAATAAAAATTCCCTAAAAAATGTCAGTTACCAAAGTATATACTAAATGAGAGTCACTGTACAAAATAGCATAGTGGCACTTTGTGATCTGTGGGTCAAACAGGTTTAGGGGTCATGCTGTGGCCCAGGACAGGTATAGTCTATGTCCAGTGAAACTAAAATGGTGGTTGAAAGACTCCTTTTTCCGGCACTTTTTAAATGTGGGGGTCATGCAGGTTTGGGGCTCATGCTGTGGCCCAGGACAGGTATAGTCAATGTCCAGTTCAACTAAAATGGTGGTTCAAAGACTCCTTTTCCCAGCACTTTTTAATCTGTGGGCCAGACAGGTTTAATGGTCATACTGCGGTACAGGACAGATATAGTCAATGTCCAGTTCAACTAAAATGGTGGTTGAAAGACTCCTTTTCCCAGCACTTTTTAATCTGTGGGCCAGACAGGTTTAATGGTCATACTGCGGTACAGGACAGATATAGTTAATGTCCAGTTCAACTAAAATGGTGGTTCAAAGACTCCTTTTCCCGGCACTTTTTAATTTGGGGGTCAAACAGGTTTAGGGGTCATGCTGTGGCCCAGGACAGGTATAGTCTATGTCCAGTGAAACTAAAATGGTGGTTGAAAGACTCCATTTTACGGCCCTTTTTAAATGTGGGGGCAGGGGCGTCGCTAGGCTGTTTTATTCGGGGCTCGGGCCCCGAATAAAACTCCCTGTGCCCCGAGTCTCCCGGGCTCCAGGCCGCTGCCGTGGGCTTGGAGCACCGACTGGCCCTTCAGCTGCATGTGCGTCCGCTGGACGCACATGCAGCTGCGGGCTTCTGCGGAGCAGAGAGCGAGCGCTCCCTGCCCCGCAGACAGTGTCGGACCGGCTCTGGGTCCGACACTGCGGGGCCGCCGGGTCCTCACAGCGCTGAGGACCCGCCGCGGCCCCGTGCGCCTCAGCCGGCAGCGTCGCGATGATGTGATGTCATCGCGACGCTGCCTCTCCTCGGGCGCACAGCGCGTCATAGGCCGTGCGCCCGAGGAGCGCGGGCTGAAGAGGACAGAGCGCGCTCGCCGGGGGAGTTAAGGTGAGTATGAATGTTGTTATTTTTAAAGCGTTTACCTGCCTCAGTGCCCCCATATAACGCCCTGTGGCCCTATAATGCCCCTATAATGCCTGCCTGTGCCCTATAATGCCTGCCTGTGCCCCCATATCCCTGCCTGTGGCCCCCATATTCCTGCCTGTGCCCATATAATGCCTGCCTGTGGCTCCTATATCCCTACCTGTGACCCCCATATGCTGCCTGTGCCCCTATAATGCCTGCCTGTGGCCCCCATATCCCTGCCTGTGGCCCCCATATACTGCCTGTGCCCCTATAATGCCTGCCTGTGGCCCCCATATCCCTGCCTGTGGCCCCCATATTACTACCTGTGGCCCCCATATCCCTGCCTGTGGCCCACATATACCGCCTGTGCCCCACTAATGCCTGCCTGTGGCCCCCAAGTCACTGCCAGTGGCCCCCATAGTACTGCCTGTGGCCCCCATATCCCTGCCTGTGGCCCCCATATCCCTTCCTGTGCCCCTATAATGCCTGCCTGTGGCCCCCATATCCCTGCCTGTGACCCCCATATGCTGCCTGTGCCCTTTTATACCTGCCTGTGGCCCCATATCCCTGCCGTGGCCCCCATATCCCTGCCTGTGCCCCTATAATGCCTGCCTGTGGCCCCCATATCCCTGCCTGTGGCCCCCATATTACTGCCTGTGGCCCCCATATCCCTGCCTGTGGTCCCCATATACTGCCTGTGCCTCTATAATGCCTGCCTGTGGCCCCCATATCCCTGCCTGTGGCCCCCATATCCCTGCCTGTGGCCCCCATATACTGCCTGTGGCCCTATAATGCCTGCCTGTGGCCCCCATAATGCCTGCCTGTGGCCCCCATATCCTGCCTGTGCCCCTATAATGCCTGCCTGTGGCCCCATATCCCTGCCTGTGGCCCCCATATTACTGCCTGTGGCCCCCATATCCCTGCCTGTGGCCCCCATATTACTGCCTGTGGCCCCATATACCTGCCTGTTGCCCCTATATACCTGCCTGTGCCCCCATTGTGCCCCTATAATGCCTGCCTGTGGCCCCCATATGCTGCCTGTGCCCCCCATATACTGCCTGTGGCCCCCATATCCCTGCCTGTGGCCCCCATATGCTGCCTGTGCCCCTATAATGCCTGACTGTGCCCCCCATATACTGCCTGTGGCCCCCATATCCCTGCCTGTGGCCCCCATATGCTGCCTGTGGCCCCCATATACTGCCTCAGTGCCCCTATATTCTGCCTCAGTGCCCCTATATACCTTCTTGTGGCCCCTATATACTGCCTCAGTGCCCCCATATACTGCCTGTGGCCCCATATACTGCCTCAGTGCCCCCATATACTGCCTGTGCCCCCCTATATACTGCCTGTGGCCCCTATATACCTGCCTGTGGCCCCTATATACCTGCCTGTGGCCCCATATACCTGCCTGTGGCCCCATATACTGCTTCAGTGCCCCTATATACCTAACTGAGGGGACTGCTATACCTATAATTAAGGAGTTGCTGGAAATGTGAGGATTCTAAGATATTTGTGTCTAAATCCTCAGGGACGAGTATTGGCCGGGAGCAATCAGCATGAAGGTGTGAACCGGATGGAGAAGAAAAGGGAAAGTGAACGACGCTGATTAGAAATGACGTCTCCGGTGAGTTACTAAATGTAACTGCAGTGTAATCACTTATATGTCTGCAGAGCAGTGGCGTAACTACCGGGGTAGCAGGGGTAGCATGCCTGCCTATAACCCCCCATATGCCTGCCTATAGCCCCCCATATGCCTACCTATACCCCCCCATATGCCTACCTATACCCCCATATGCCTACCTATACCCCCCATTTGCCTGCCTATAGCCCCCATATGCCTGCCTATAGCCCCCCCATATGCCTGCCTATACCCCCATATGCCTGCCTATAGCCCCCATATGCCTGCCTATAGCCCCCCATATGCCTGCCTATACCCCCCCATTTGCCTGCCTATTGCCCCCCATATGCCTGCCTATACCCCCCATATGCCTACCTATAGCCCCCATATGCCTGCCTATAGCCCCCCATATGCCTGCCTATAGCCCCCCATATGCCTGCCTATTGCCCCCATATACCTGCCTATAGCCCCCATATGCCTGCCTATACCCCCCCATATGCCTGCCTATACCCCCCAGATGCCTGCCTATACCCCCATATGCCTGCCTATATCCCCCTCAGATGCCTGCCTATACCCCCCTATATGCCTGCCTGCCTATACAGCCCCCTATATGCCTGCCTGCCTATACAGCCCCCTATATGCCTGCCTGCCTATACAGCCCCCTATATGCCTGCCTATACAGCCCCCTATCTGCCTGCTTGCCTGCCTATACAGCCCCCTATCTGCCTGCTTGCCTGCCTATACAGCCCCCTATATGCCTGCCTGCCTATACAGCCCCCTATATGCCTGCCTGCCTATACAGCCCCCATATGCCTGCCTCTACACCCCTATATGCCTGCCGTATACCCCCACAAGCCTGCCTGTATACCCCCACAAGCCTGCCGGTTTACTTATATGGGGCCCCTTTAGCTACCTAAACCCTACCTATATGGCCCCTATAGCCACCTAACCCCTGGTCTACCTGTATGGCTCCCTATAGCTTTCCTAAACCTGCCCTGCCTATATGGGCACTCTCTTGGCTACCTACACCTGGCCTATTTGGGGCCCCAGCGATCCTATCTAAGCCCTGCCTGCCTAAATGGACCCCATATAGCCAGGGGGGCAGGTGCTGGAAAAGTCAGGATTCTAAGATATTTGTGTCTAAATCTGCAGGGACAAGTGGTCGGGAGATGTCATCAAGATGGCGGACTGGACCGGATGCAGAACAAAAGAGAAAGTCAACGACTGGTCAGAGAAACGTCACCTGTGAGTCACAAGATGTAACTGCACTGTAATCACTTATATGTCTGCACAGGCTGTGTACACTGCTGTCTACCACTATATGGTCACTGTATGGTGGTTATATACAGTCTGCAGAGCCTGTGTACACTGCTGTCTACCACTATATGGTCACTGTATGGTGGTTATATACAGTCTGCAGAGCCTGTGTACACTAGTATATACCACTTTATGGTCACTATATTATTATATATTATTATTATTATTATTAGACAGTATTGGTCTTTGTGTACTGATCAGTAATAGTGTAGGGTTATTATTCAGTCACTATGTGGTGGTAATTTGTGGTCGTGTTCTGGTGGTATAATCAGGTCCTTATGTAATAGCGTTATTGGTAATGTTGGTTTTGGTATAGTGGATTTGATTGGGTTTAGCAGTATAAATGGTGATAGGGTATGGTGAGGTTTTTGCCCCTTGTATTATCTCCCATTATCTAACAGCATGCCCCTGGTACATGGTCGTGGTCAAGGGAGGGGGGGGGGGGGCCCATCCAAAAGTTTGCTATGGGGCCCGGGCTTCTCTAGTTACGCCCCTGCTGCAGAGCGTCTACATACAACTAGTAACTACCACTATATGGTCACTATATGGCAGTGGTATATGTCTTCAGAGCCTGTGTACAGCTGATAGTCACATGTGTAGTCGGGCAGGATTATTTGAGCCTTAAGTAGTAATTATTTTTTTGGGTTTTGTTTTGTAGGAGGGTTTTTAGTCACAATCACTTGTCTGGTAGATTTGCTCCATGTATCGGTGGATTATTCGGTGACTGTTTAGGGTATTGTCATATGAAGGTGAGAAGTTCTAAAAAAGAAAATTTTTGTCATTGGTGATTTTTACTGTACAGTGACTGCTGAGGAGATGGACGGGATCTGTGTGGGATGTGCAGAAAATTAGTGACAGGAACCCCAAGGTTTTTCCTGTAAAAAAAAATCCACAGATCACAATGAGGCGTGTAAAATGTCGTGTGTACCCAGCCCTACCCAGAAAAACACAAAGGGCCGACCCCCCGGATGTTTTTAGGACCCTAGAAAACCCCCCTGTGTGGGGTTTTGCGGGTTTGGGGCCCCATGCTGTGGCCCAGGACAGGTATATTCAATGTCCAGTTCAACTAAAATTGGGGTTTCAAAGACTCCTATTCCCGACACTTTTTTAATTTGGGGTTTCAGACAGGTTTAAGGGTCATACTGCGGTAAAGGACAGGTATGTCAATGTCCAGTTCCACTAAAATGGTGGTTGAAAGACCTTTTCCCAGCACTTTTTAATCTGTGGGTCAGACAGGTTTAATGGTCATACTGCGGTACGGGAAATAGATATAGTCAATGTCCAGTTCAACTAAAATGGTGGTTGAAAGACTCCTTTTTCGGCACTTTTTAATTGGGGGGGTCTTTCAGGTTTGGGGCTCATGCTGCGTTTCCCAGGACGGGGATATTCAATGTCCAGTTCAAGTAAAATGATGGTTCAATCATATGCCTTCTGGCACTTTTAATTTTTTGGGTTTCATGAAGGTTTAAGGGTCATGCTGTGGTGCAAGACAGGGACAGTGAATGGTCTGTGATTTTTTTTTCTGTGGCTTTTATAACCTAAGTGTGTTGCCTAAAAATGTAGCACGTATCCATTTGACTGTTGTGGATGTTAATTTCCAGCTTCTCCATCCCTCTTTGGGTGTAAGAATGAAGATTTGTTCCTCTCCCATAGACTTTAATGGTCATCGGCAATAATCTATTATCGACTAGCGGATATCTTATTGATAATTGCCGATATCCAGGGGTGTAACTAGAGAAGCCTGGGCCCAATAGCGAACTTTTGGATGGGGCCCCCTACCCCCCCCCCGTGCCCACCACCCAGATCACGAACATTTACCAGGCCCAGCAGGGAGATAATACAAGGGGGGAACAACAAACCAAACATATCACCATCATACTGCTACCAAACAAATCCACTATACCAAAACCAATATTAACAATAACCCTATTACATAGGAACCTGATTATACCGCCAGAACATGACCACAAAGTGATGAATAAATACCCCTACACTATTACTGATCAGTACACAAAGGCCAATAGTACCGCCATATAGTGACCATATAGTGGTATATACCAGTGTACACAGGCTCTGCAGACTGTATATAACCACCATACAGTGACCAGATAGTGGTAGACACCAGTGTACACAGGCTCTACAGACTGTATACAACCACCATTCAGTGACCATATAGTGGTAGGCACCAGTGTACACAGGCTCTGCAGACTCACCAAAAGCACGATAGTTCAGCATCTTCAGTAATAATAAAAGATTATTTATTGAAACTCCATGGTAAAACATGCACATACAGGACTCAGTCTAATGCATTTCAGGCCATAGAATGAAGGCACTTAGTGGTACTTAGTCGTACTCTATGGCCTGAAACGCGTCAGACTGTGTCCTATTTGTACATGTTTTCCCATGGAGTTTCAATAAATCATATTGTATTATTACTTAAGACACTGAACTATCATAATATTGGTAGTAGTTTAAAGGCGCATCCCCACGGCAGTGGACAAATACCGGCCGGTTTGCCGGCCGGTATTTGTCCGGTTTTGCGGCTGTCCCATGGGCCGCCGGGGGGGGGGGGGGGGACGGCTTTTCTCCGCGATGAGCGGAGAACAGCCCTCCCCCTTCCATTGAATTGGTCATATTCCGTCCGGAAACCGGACGGAAGAATGAACATGTTCGATGTTTTGCCGCCGGACCGCGGGGACTGCTGCACTGGTTTTCCATAGAGCACAATTGTGCTAATTTTCGGCCGGTTTTTCAGGCTGTCTGAAAAACCGCAAACCGGCTGAAAAAACGGCTGAAAACCCGTGCCGTGGGGACATGCCCTAATGGTTTAAATTCAGGAACAGTTTGCTGGCATCTTCCAGCTTTCCTGGATGCTGAATAGGCTATCCAACATCCAGAAAGCTGAGTGTTGCAGCTAACTTTCTTTCACAGCCATTACCCAGAAGGGTGTAGATGAGCATGGCTTTGAAAACAGAGGTGTGCCTTGATATAAAAGGGGTGTGGTTTATGCAGCTGTAGCTCTCCCTGAAGGCCACTTTCAAAAGTTGGCAAGTATGAGCATGAGTCTGGCCAGTGCTAAGAGGGATTGCTAGAAGCTAAGGGAAGGTTCTGAAAGGTTTAGCTCAAAGAGGCAAATACCCCATCTAACACTACATTAGGTAAGCAAATAACTTTGGGTTTGTGAAAAAGTTTATATTCATTAAAACTGACAGGTGGAAGGTCTGATCCCTTACTCAATAGAAGGATGTAATGTGAGATAAGAATGCATAGGCACCAGCTGTGGTAGGAAATACGACTTGTTACTTGTCTGAACAGAATGTGTAGAAAATTAGGAGTATGAACTGTTAGCTCATGGGCTTAGTCAGAGTTTAGAGCATGCATTTCAAGATCCATCCATCTTAATGGTGGATTATTTTAAAAGGGAATTGTTGTGGAAACCATCACCCCCTTCCCAGATCTTAATGTTAAAGAGGGACATAAAGGAGACGTCCTTAGTTTCATAACTGTTGAAGAGACTATTACTTCTTTGTTTTATGACCAAGCATCTGTATCCAAAAGAAGCACTTGTCGGCTTACTTGTAGCTTTGAGTTCTTAATTGAAACAGGCACATGGGTGTAGAAAAAATATATATAAATAAGTCCGCTCACCTCTTAAACATAATGCTCGCGTGTAGGATAGAGCTGGTTGTAGCCACCGCCCAGTGGTTCACAGACATGCAGAAAGAATGCAGGAAACCGCTACAATATCCACCGCTGATGAGTTTAAAAAATCTTGATGCTTTATTAATTCTTCATAAAAAATACAAGTATAGGCAAGCCAATGAAACACCCATGCATGGAGGAGCGTATACTAATGACGGCTTATGGGAAAAACAGCTGACGCGTTTCGAAAGGCACATGGGTGTAGGTACACAGAAAACTCATTGGACTACTGAGCAAAAACAAAATCCTTGGTAGTGAATGGAATCCAGCATCTTCATATAATATCCAATATTCTTTATTTAATCCATAACAAAGTTAAAAAGTGGTTTTGGTGCCATACTAATCCTGTGCATGGGAATGTTATCACCAATATGGAGCCTACAGAGATTGATCACAGGAGTGTTGGAAGTATTCAATATTTATAGAACGGAGGATGCATGGGAATGTCATAACCTCATGTACACACTAGAAAAACTGCACAGGAACTCAAAGTGTGGTGGGATCACACTACGTTAAATGCATTTATTGAAAAGGCTATGATCTGGAGAGGTCTCTGTATCATAAAACTTCCCACTTCGATTTATTCTGACCACTTCGAGATTGAATGGAACTCTATCTTGTTAGTTTGTTCTATTAATCTCATGAAGTGAATGGCTAAATATGAATAAATAAAGCTACAAGATACCCAATCACAGAATAAGGAAACCACATAATTATTGAAATCATATGAAGCCACTCAAATGTATGTTGGTATGAATGTAATAAGGAAAGAACATTTAAAGAAACTGGAAGAGACCATCATATCAGTCAGAAAATCGAATGTGAAGGATTATTCAATGGGTTATGTACACTCACAAATGCATTATGAGGGTCGCACACCAGAGATTATTTCAAATCCATTCTGAAAAAACGCTCAACATGAGATACTCTAGATCCTAGGAGAAATGGGCCATGTCAGTTTTGGATCTTCGACAGTCTTTGATACCTCAGGGGCATCAGATATGGATAACAATTAGGCCCGGAGTACAGCTACTAGCGGTAAATTGCCGCATCGATTGAGGAACAGGGAATATCTGGAAGATCCCTCCATACAACAGGAATGGTTTCCATCAAAACACTACAAGCTCATCAAAAAAGAGCTGTCAAGAAGTATAAGAGGAACAGAAAAATGCTGTATCAGGAGCAGCAGGTAAACAGAGATATGAGTCTGGTTGGTGAGGAAAAATTAGTACCCATTGTATATGATAATGTTTTAAATTTATCTTCATTGTACTTACTTTAGAACAGTTGAATATTCTGGGGTAGGGCTTAAATTCTGTTCCATCTCAGGATTTTGATTTATTAAATACCATACTGGATATTAATAAATTTGAGAGACTACTTACTGTACACAGACATTTTTGGAAAGCGGATTGGAATATTGCTGAAACAAGTGATAATGATGCACATGTAATGATAGTAAATTTGTGGGGCTTGATTTTCAGGAACAATTAACTATAATAAATCAGTTAGATTTGGAGAGGGGTTCAGCTTGTTCTACGCATGTATGACACCATGTGCACCAGATTAGTTGCAACAATCCAAATCTGCATTTTTGTCACTTGAAAGCACTAGTGGAAGCATTGGATAATTTTCACATGGTAATGGAGAGAGATCTGAGAAAATGACAGGAAAATGTCATGTCAAAATATAACTTTTCCAACATTACATATAACCAGCAGGTTACTATTAAGCAGTTGTCAAGCAATGACAATATTGTGATTAATGTGGCTGGGAAGGAGGACAAGCTGGTTATAATGGATAAATCAATGTACAAGGATATGGCTAAGTTGAAACTGGATGATATTCAGGCCTATACTAGACCTACTGATTATCCTACAGAAGATTTTAGAATTATTTTAACAGGATAACTATCTGGGGGTTGGGCATTATCAGACAGAAACAATTAGAATTTTTGAATGTGACGCACCCTGTTATCTAAGATCCATAAAGAGACCACCTTGCCCCCTTGTGTCCTATCATTTCAGGAATAATTTTATTTAATGAACACATTTGCACTTGGGTAAACAACCTGTTACAGCCTTTAATAACCCACACACCAGGATACATTAAAGGGGTTTTGCCACAATGTGATGTTGACGTGGGATCCTCCAAAATGGGTATTTAATCACTTTTCTAAATATATGTGATTACAAAAAGTGAAGCCTCTGAGAGCTGCAGCATTTCTCAATCCCCCTTAGTTACCTGAAAGCTTGCATTAGACAGGACCAGAGGAGCTGACAGGCCGTGCTTACGTGAAACACTTCTTATCTGATGACAGGGAAAATGAATGAGCTTCAAGGGGCTGGGGAGAAAGTGCAGTGTATGAGCTTGTGTCTTGCTGTACAGAGAATCCACTGTTGTAATGTTATTATTTAAGTTAAGTTTTGAGACGCTCCCTTATTCCTCACTGTCTGCTCACCTCCTCCCTGTCTCCCCTGCAGCCTTCATGACTCAGCATGATTTGTTTATATTCTACTTTGTGCTGATAAGGAGGTAAGTAACTCATGTCCTGGCAAAACCCCTTTAAATACAGTACACAATTGCTTCATTTAGTTCAGGATTTTCAATTGGATTAACAGTATGTGTGGGTAACATGTGATGTTTGCTCCCTTTACTTCTGTATACCCCATAATTCAGCCATAGTAGCCCTTGCACATCATTCGTACAATAACAGTGAGTACTCTGAGGAATTGAATGAGTTTATCATTGAGACAGTTAAATATTTACTAAAATATATTTTTTTCACTTTCAATGGGGAATTCTTTTTGCAGATACAAGAGTTCTTCCCTTCCCTAGCAAACTTGTACATGGCCTGGTGGAAGGAGTCCTTATATAGATGACATATGGATGGTATGGAGATACAGCGCAAGTTTCAGAATTTGTCATCTGTATCAATAACAACCATCATTTGCATTTCACACATACCATTGATGAAAGGACTATTTCTTTTTTTGGTATTTGTCTATCATTTGAACCAAATACATTTAAAGTTCAGACTTCTTTATCGCACAAGGACCCTACGGGAAATACTATTATGTATGCTGACAGTAGTCACCCAGTTCACACGATAGCAGTACCTATCAGGGGATTCATTAGAACTAAGAGAGCTTGTTCAGTTGAGGATATGTTACAGAGGCAGTTATATACCACCAAACAGAGGTTGTTGGGAAGGAACTATTCCTTACAAAGTTTAGGCTACAGTCCATAATAAATCAATGAAGTAGAGAGGATTTGCTTAAGCCATCTAGCAAAAAAATTAACAACAATCCCTGTTCTGTCACTTTCTCCACTGTTTATAGTAATCAGTACAGAGACTTATTCAAATTGGTAAGTAAGAACCTTCTGATCACCTATCAGGATCCTGTCCTTGCAGATGTTCTGCATTCAGGCTGTCGTTCTCTTAAAGAGAAAGAACATAGGGGTCTATGGTGTCTCCCAGTTTTTTTTTCTGGATACGTGTTCCAGCCATTCAGCAATCACAGAGCATTGAGTGGCTGTGTTGTAAGGAACATATAAAATCAATAACATTAATCAAATTACCTCTAGGGAAGCTACAGTTCTGGCTGATATTCGTGACTTTCTAAAATGTATCAGCTGCCATTTACATTATTTCCTTTGTACTATGGGCGGAACTACCGCGGTAGCAGACATAGCAGCTGCCACGGGGCCCGCAGCACTAGGGGGCCCGCCGCGGCCCCATAAACTCGGGCCCTGCAGCAGCTACTTTGTCTGCTAACCTAGTACTGTTCTGCCTCCGGCCGGGGGGCGCTGTTGTTAGATGTTGCTGCCTCTGTCTCCAACGGACAACTTTCAGGATGGAGGTGTGGGGGGCTGCAGTCTTCTGCGGGCAGTGAGACAGTCGGTGTGTGACTGACTGCTCTCTACAGTTCACCACATTCCCCTCCTCCCCCAGCGGCACAGACACCAAAGGACAGTGGAGGGAGGAGGAGGAATTAGACACTCAGCAGCCTGAAAGGAAGAAAGGTCAGAGATTCCGCCTCCTGCTGCTCCCTTTCCCATGTGATGAACGTGAAGTCGGGACAGAAGGTACAGGGAGGGAGGGAAAGGAAAGCATTCCCAGGAAGCAGATCAGTCACAGCACAGAGTCCCCTCCACCTCAAGCTGTGCTGCAGACTGTTCAGTACTCCCTTATGTATCCATACTTTGCTTAATGAGCCCCTGTGGGGTTGGAGGGGGGGCTGGTGGTACCTATAGCCCTGCCTGTCTATATAAACTGTATGGTCACTATAACCATGCCTATCTATATATATACTGTATGGCCACTATAATCCTGACTGCCAATCTATATATACTGTAAGGCCACTATTACCTTGCCTATCTATATATACTGCATGGCGACTATAACCCTGCCTGCCTCTCTATATATACTGTATGGCTACTATAACCCTGCCTGTCTATCTATATATACTGTATGGTCATTATAACCCTGCCTGCCTATCTATATATACTGTATGGCCACTATAACCCTGCCTGCCTATCTATATATACTGTATGGCCACTATAACCCTGCCTGCCTATCTATATATATATACTGTATGGCCACTATAACCCTGCCTGCCTATCTATATATACTGTATGGCCACTATAAACCTGCCTGCCTATCTACAGTATATATACTGTATGGCCACTATAACCCTGCCTGCCTATCTATATATACTGTATGGCAAGAGAAAAAGTTATCTAAACCCCTCCCCGATTTCAGCAGGACTGGCCTACAGTTTAATGTGTAGTGACCTCTTGACTCTCCAACAACAAATAAGGAGGAGGAGAAAAAAAGAGGACATATTCGGTTTTAATGCCCAATCTTTTTTTGTTTTCTGGGAGATTAGGTGGAGTAGATATCAAATGATAACTATTGCAGGATGGGCACCTTTGGCTAACTGAAAAGATAACAGGTATCATGTTATCAAGACTGCACCAGGCAAGGTTTAACACAGAATTTGAAAGGTTACATACACGACAGGACAGAATTACAAACAGTGACATATATCATTCTACACTCATTCACTCATTAAAGAGGGTTGTGTCATCATGCTGTTTAACAGAGCCAAAGCCAGCTTCAGGCTCATACTTCCTGGTCAGGCTGTGAGTGGGTCGACAGCAGTGATCGACATATCAGTTCTGGGGACATTAGTGCTGGGGTTTCTAAACAGCAGGGCAGAAGGCTACAGAGCTCTAAAGGGTTTGACAGTAAGGGTATGTTCACATGGCTTATTTTGATGTGGTTTTGGACAAGGTTTTCAAACCATACAAATTAATAGCCAGGACAAAAACCGCACCGAAAACCGCTCCAAAAATGCGCCAAAAACCGTGCCGGAAAACACGCCTAAAACACGCTTCAAGAATTGACATGACATGTGTTTGAACTACAACGAGGTTTTACATAGGAATCAATTAAGTTAACTGGGGGCGTTTTGGAAGCGTTTTGGACTCCGAAATGCTCCGAAAACCTCGTCCAAAACCACGTCAAAATAAGCCATGTGAACATGGCCTTAGTAACATAAATAAGCTGCTGGTAACAAACAGCAGGGAGTGATGTCACTGTCCCAGCCAGTACTGCTAGAGCCTGTGAGAGTACAGAGAGGGGGTAACCAAAAGAAGCTTGTGTACACAGGCAGAAGATAAGAACTGCTCTAACTCTAAAGGGAAGCTAAATCAGAACAGCAGTGTATTTGGTAATAATCTTTATTCATCTTTGCCTACATATTTAAAGCTAATAGATTCAATGGGAATTGCCTTTTAATTAAGAAATCTTGTGATCAGAATTTATGAGGGTACCAAAAACAAGGACCAAGGACACACCATGCTGATAAGGGTAATGGTAAAAGCCAGATGTAAATGTATTAATATATTTTCAGGAGAATGTACTAGAGCAACAGCACAAGGAAGATTTCTAAATATAACTATAATGTATTTTAGAAAGTGCAATTAATTCCAGAGTGATGAACATATGAAAAAGTGTATAAATACATAACAAGACTAAAACAAGCATAATAAATATCAACAAAATGAGTCATAGACTGGTAGGGGGGAGAGAGGACCCTGCCTGTGAGGGCTTTCAATACACAAAGGAAGGAAAGATGCTGAGAAATGTTATTTCATGGGGAATTTACTAAAACAGACTTATCAGGAGAGGCCACAGGTCCTCTTTAAATCCCTACCACAAGCAAAACATGTATTTCAGCTTTCTAAAAGCATAATTTTGAGCATATAATGTTTAGGAAAAAAAAGTCTAAGACAGCTTTATTTATTTCTCCTGCAACAAAGTTTTTTCTTCTGGCGCTGGTCGTAAGCCTCTTGGTTGCCATGGAAACTGACACGGCATTCAGTGGTATATCTTCGGAGAATTAATTGCATTTTGCGTTTTATAACACTTGCTGTCTCTTAGCCTGAATCCCGGGGATATATGTATACGTTTTGCCAGATAATGAATCGGTTTAACAAAAAAATGCTATGTTTTCCTGCTATCTGGAGCTGCACATTTAAATATGTCTTTCCTTGTTTCTGTTTATTTGATTTTCTGAAGAAAAAAAAAGATGATTAAAGGGGTTGTCTATCAAATGTATTAATTACAGACTTCATGAAAAAAATAAAACAAACCACCAACAACAACAACCGATCTCTGCAAATCTCTTCTACCTGCAACACACCTCCTCCAGTAATTGGCTGAGTATTTTTTGTGTCAGATGTAGGTAGCAGATCAGTGGGGACCATGCTGAATGACGGAAGAAGGGTAATGCTGGCAGCAGAGCATGGAAGCAAGGGGTGCTTGTTTCCTTTTTTTTTTTTATAAAGTATTAACATTTTAGACTACACAAAATTGCCCAACAACCCCATGAAAGCTTATTACAATAGGCTAAATCATTTTGCAACAAAATATGAGTGTTCATATCTATGACTAGATTTCAGGACCATTTTATATATATATTTATATATATATATATGTATATATATATATATATATATATGTGTGTATGTGTATGTATATGTGTATGTATATATAATGGCCCTGAAATCTAGTCATATATATTATATATATATATATATATATATATTATATGTACATATATATTATATGTACATATATGTAATCTAGTATATTATGTTATAGTATATATTATAGTACATATATAATATTATATATATATATATATAATATATATATATAAATATTATTTAAATTGTGAACCTTATAGTAGCTCAAAGGGTGACATGTATGAACAGGGCTGCACCAGAAGTCTGGCGTCTTTTCAGCCCGACATCTAGCACAGCCCTGTTCACTAGTTTTAATTTGCCCACACGCCAATGTCAGGCGCGTTACAGAGCGCCTGTGGCACTTTGTAATGCGCCTGATTTTGGGGGGCAGGCGGGAGGCGGAGCTATAGATTTATAGCTTCACTACGTCAATTCCAGGCGCATTACTACTGGAACAGGTAAACCACTTTCAAAGTTTTATATCTGAGCCAGAATTGATGTTAATGCGCTAGAATGCGCCTGATTTATGACCTGCAGTAGAGCGGGTTCATAAATCAGGTACATTTTACACTATTGTTATATGCATAAAAAAATTGGTGTCTTCATGCCAAAAATCATACATGTCGCCCCTAGTGTTGTACACACTGCACTTTAGCCAGTTCTTGTAGCTCCTACTACGGTAGGCAGAACAGAGGATGTGGCTTCCAGCTATCTTTCCCCAAACAGCAAAGTCTGCTGTGTTGTACATCCTTTACTGCCTTTCCTAGAGCAGCTGTGCCAGGAGAGAACACTTGCTAACAGAAAGCAAGTGTTTCCTCGTAGCACTAGGAAAGTCAAGGCAGCCTGTGAATAGCACAGTGCAGCAGACTTTCCATCCACCTCCTCTGCTTCTGCTGTCCTGTACACAGCCTATAAATAATGCAGTCATACAGATACCTTCCAAAAGAGAGAAGTTGTTTAGCATTCCATTAAAAGTAAATGCATTCTTTATTGTAGAAAAATGATAAAAACAGCATACCCAGATCCAAAACAAAACACAGTGGGGCAGATTTATCAAAAGTGTCTTACTTTTAGACAGTGTAAACTTAGACTACACAGTCTTTCAATGCGCCAGATTTATCATAGTGTTGATAAATCTGGCGCAGGTTAGAACTGTCTTGTCTACGTTTGTACCATCTTTAAGTTGGCTTACTTTTACGCCAGAATTTGGTCGCACATCCTGGTGCATGTTTTGTTGCATTTAAGCCACGCCTTTCAGTAAAACCACAAAACGTAATAAAGCTGTGCACATCTAAAATATACTCTGAAAAACACAAGCATAGGTGCACACTGAAAGGCAATAGAATACATCTAACACAAATATCAGTGGCACACTAAAGACTAAGTAAAACCTCAAGGTATATAGGAATATTGGAAATGCATTACTGCTAAGGAAAATATGAAAAACCTGGGACTCTTAGTTTACAGTATTTGATCAAAGATTGTATTAAGCTCACCTCCCAGAAACTAAGAGTCCCAGGTTTTTCATATTTTCCTTAGCAGTAATGCATTTCCAATATTCCTATATACCTTGAGGTTTTACTTAGTCTTTAGTGTGCCACTGATATTTGTGTTAGATGTATGCTATTGCCTTTCAGTGTGCACCTATGCTTGCGTTTTTCAGAGTATATTTTAGATGTGCACAGCTTTATTACGTTTTGTAGTCCATTTGAGATTGGCAATCTCATTGGCTTGCTGCACTCAGCTGCCTCTTTTAAACCAGTGCAGGATAATCCAATTGCTAGTTCCTACCATCCCCTGAAGTTGCAGTCTGGATTGACGCTTAGTGAGGTCACATGTTGAGTGTAGGGACTCCCCTGCTCTGGGATCCCCTTGACGTTTTGGGAGGTGAGCTTAATACAATCTTTGATCAAATACTGTAAACTAAGAGTCCCAGGTTTTTCATATTTTCCTTAGCAGTAATGCATTTCCAATATTCTTTTCAGTAAAACCACGCCCCTTTGTCAGACGAGGCGCCTAAACGTCTGAAACTGTCTAAAACACATAGTAAATGTGCCGAAAAGCTTGTATTTGGTGCAAATTGAGCCAGAATTCTGACGCAACTGCCTTGATAAATCTGCCCCAGTGTCTAGCTTACGATAGAAAACAACAGCCCTTAGTCATAGAATTGCTTTCTCTCTTTTCGGTTGCTAAACACTGAATGTCCAGCATCGAGTCTGTGCATCCTGGGAGCTGGTGAGCTGGTTTTTTTTTTTTGCTTTTTACCTATATATACTGTAGATACCTTGTCATACCACTATACAAGGCCAAACACTATTATCACATCTGGAGAAAACATTTTGTCCAAAATTCTCGTTCCCCCTAATTGTTACCAAAAAAATACCCTTTCACCATTACTGCAAATTACCACAACAATGTGCCCTAATGATATTGTTATTGACTGAGACCAAATAAAAGATCAAGATTACCACTATACAGTTACCATTTAGTTACCACCCAAAAATAGTGACAAAGTGCTGCAGATGATAACAGTGGCTCACACAATATTACTACACTCCTTTGTGCCTTTCCAAGTAGTAGTGCCTTCTCTTGTTTTCCCAAACAGTGACAACCTCAGACAACCCCCTTAAGTGGGTATCTTGGTTGTAAAAAGAGATTTTACATTTTATTTTCAAACTACCCTGCTTTACCCTTTAGATGATGATCCTAGGATGAAACACATTCTTCTTCACTTATATACTTTTCCCTTGTAAGACCTACTACAAGTCACATCCATATCTCCTCATCATTCTCACTTTTTTGTTTTTCACGTTCTTTGAAGTCTTACATAGATCCATACATTGGATCCCTTATTGCAGTTTAAGAAAAACAAACAAACACTTGCCCATGTATCCTTATTTTAGCACTTGGGAGTGGTGGCAATGTTCTCCTCTCTGATGCTCTGCAGAGCAAGTTCAGTGTATCGCTACGTGATGCTAGGACTTGCAGCATGGGTGACATCTCTACAAGAACATGAGGATTTATCAATCACCTGAAGTCTTTGGCCAAATAAAGGCCAGAATAATTAAAGAGCTGAGTAATTAATCATAAATAGGTCTAGGGCAACCCTTAAAGGGAATCTGTCACATAGGTTATGCCCCCCCTTGCTGAGGACAGCACAAGCTAGTGTCAGACCTGCTGTTTCCAGCGCTGTGTCCCTTATTCTGTAAGATGCTGCAGTTTTAGAACATTTACCCCTCAAATATTATTCATGAGCAGGTGTTAGCCCCGCCCACCAAAGGCTAGCCCCGCCCACTGACAGTCATTCACATGTTTCTACCTATTCAAAGTAATAGGTTAATCAGTTGAGGCGGGCGGGCTAGCCTCAGGTGGGCGGGGTTTGAAAAAAACTGACTCTTTGAATGACTCTTGGGGCTGAAAACTGCAGATTTGAGCATTAAATACATAAAAACTACAGCATCTTACAGAATAAGGGACACAGCGCTGGAAACAGCAGGTCTGACACTAGCTTGTGCTGCCCTCAGCAAGGGGGCATAACCTATGTGACAGGTTCTCTTTAAAATATTATCAAGAGATACATTGTTGTCTTAGTTGGTGTTTGTTACTGCCATTTCATCCCTTTCTGCTTAATAGAGCCTTATTTACTCTTCTTACTTAGTAGTTGCTATGCAACTGCCTCAAACAACTCTCTGGAGTATGTGAGCTTGATAATTTGGGAGTTGTTGATTGCAGGCCCTCTATAAAGTAGGATTTCCCTTTGTGGCTGGTGCTGTGTATACTGTAGCTGTGAGATTGTGTCTTGTGTGCTTGTTGCAGTCAGTCCTGTTTTGTTTAGTCATCTATTTTTATCTATTTTATCTATCTAGTCTTTGAGAGCCCTGTTTGTCTTTAGTTCTCTGTTGCTTTTGTTATGCTCTGTGCAGTGTTCTCTACTCCTCAGTTCTCTTTAGTGGTTTTCAGTTGTTCTGGTTAGGGCTAGCACAGCAAGGGACATTGTAGGGATATTGTCAGGGGTAGAAAGGGGCCAGGGGTGTCTGGTGTTAAGGTCAACTTTAAAGACCAGTTAGGGACTGAGTAAGTGAAGGTTAGTTGCTATGGTCAGGTGGTTTTTGGTGTCCTGCTTCCAGATTCAAGTCATTTATCCTTCCATCTCCATCGTCCTTGTCATTGTCGGCTTGCTGTCCATCATCTAATGATAAGTTCCTACATTTATTTTTTGATATATGCTTCATATCACTTGCATGCGACTGCTGGTTGGCCTAATTTCTGTTATAAGCTTGTTGTCATCGGTGTCAGCCAGCATCATTACAGTGCTGTCCTTTCTTATGTCCTTACATACTCCTTGGAAAATCTCTTTTGCTAGACGGAGGCCTCATCAAGGCCACGGCTCTTTTTCCTTATAGGACACTACATTTCCAATCTGGACACAGTCCCTTTGGGTATTACCATTGAATAGTAACCTTGTGCACTCTGTGTACATCTGGATACATGATTCTTTGTATTGCATGAATCATCCAGTTTAGGAATATACTGCCTTAGTAGGAGAGTTACATTATTATCCTGAATCATACGATACACTTTTAGTTGTGCGTGAAAGATTTTGGAATCCATCTACATCCAATGTTTGCTGGCTTTTCATATGCTGCAAACATATCATGGTACAGTCTAGTGTCACAATGGCACAGCATTACATGCAGGACTTCCGGTTCCGGCGCGCATGTGAGGAGAAGGGCAGGATCGCAGCTCCGGTCCGCGCTCCCCTATAATGGAGCTCCCCGCCCAGCATACCACAGCACAGATGGCCGCAACGAGCGCCGGCACATCACACTCCGCTCCGGTGAGCAGGGCGGACGTCGAGAGCAGTGCGGGGAGCAGGAGAAGCATTGAACTCCAGCACATACTCCGGCAGCATGGCATCAAAGATGGAGCCCGGGCATCACGCGCCACAAGAAGTGGCAGGAGTCTACAGCAGGCAGCACAGGGAGCGCAGGAGGAAATGGCAGAAACCCCTGGGACTGAGGTAATAACGGGGCAGACATGGAGCTGTGATGAGCTAGCAGCAAAGGTGGCCACACTCATAGCCCCAGCAATTACAGCAGCATTGGAGGACACTGTCACAAAATCAGTCACAGCATCGGTGACATCTACACTCTCTGCCCTGCAGGCAGAGGTCTCCAATCAGGCAGCCCAGCTCTCTGAATATGAGCATAGACTGAGTTGTGTAGAAGATGACATATTTGGGTCCAGAAATGCCTTACACAAGCTGTTAAAGACAAACTGCCTTGTGGAAACCAAATAGAAGATTTAGAAAATCGCTCCAGGCGAAATAACTTGCGAATTTATTGGAGTGCCAAGAGCGTGAAAAGGGGGCAGCGTTACCACAATTATGCGCAGGAAATTTATTCCCTCATGTTGGGCATTGACAGCATTTAAAATTTGAGAGGGCCCCACAGAATTGGGCCCCCCCAGGACCGATGCCCAGGACAATGGCCAAGTTTGCCCGAGACCAGTTATTGTGAAATTCTTGGATTTTGCAGAAAAGACACGCTTGATGCAGGCGTATGGGAAAAAATGGAGGGACAGGTTCAACTGAGGGGCGGAAATTTTTGCTTTTTGCTGACTCCCTCTGTAGAAGTTTCTAAAAGGAGAGTGCTTTTAAAGAGATTTGTTCAGCTTTGGCCCGCAAGGGGGTTTTAATTTATTCTTCAATATCCGGCAGTGTTAAAAATTTTTCCGGACAATGCAAAACCTATCATTGTAATTCCCCAGAAGAGGCGGAAAAAGAGCTAGCCTCCTTATTCAGCCCCAAAAGCTCTCCGAGACGTAGAAGGGCGAGTAATGCAGGTTCTGATGAGGACTTTGATCGGTCGCAATTACGGGGCGAATTGTCGCAACCTCTTCTAGCAAGGGGACCAAGATCTCCAGGTCAAGCAAGGGACCATGAGAAGGTCACATGGAACATTAAAAGAGAAAAAACTAGTCCCAACACAGGGGCTTGGGGGGGTGAAGAGAGAGGATTTCTGGTGGTTTTAACTTGATAATTTTTAGGGGGGCATTATTCTGATCGCAAAAAGCCGGAGTCTAAGTTGTTCTATCTGGGGAATCATTCGATCTAGGGAGTGGATTAATACTTATATGCTTTAGGGGCGTGGGGGAGGAGGGACACCCCGGTTGTAGGATATTTTTAAATGATGGTAGGAGGGATGTTATTTCTTTTTTGTGAAAAAAGTGAATTTCAGCGACAGGAAGGGGAAATAGGAGAGGAGGAAAAGGGTTAACTTTTCTGGTTTGTATACTTTAATGTTTTTTACTGTTTGTTTCACCGTGTCCTTCTAAAACCAACCTTGTTCCCTATAACCAAATCGGGATACCACAATGCTGTAAGTGATTAGTTGGAATATTAAGGCTATGTTCACATGGCTTATTTCAGAATGTATTTACATCGGATTGCCGATCGTAAATACATTCTGAAATCAGTTGAAAATCATTTGCAAATAAGTGCCACTAAGTGTGGCACGTATTTGTAACTGATTTCCTGACGGATTCACCATCTCCAATCATTGAAGGTGGTGAATCCGTCCGTAAATAATTGACATGCTGTCATGATTGTGCCTGAAACACCCCCGGCTTTTGGCTCTGGTTCCCGGCCACGGCAGTAGACGTTTAAACCGTGGTTTTTGACCTAAATTCCCGCGTTACTTTTTCTAGTGTGAAAGGGGTTTTTACTCTGGCTGGTTGGCTAATTGATTTCTGGCCAAGCCGTAGCCAGGGAATCTTCAAGCACACTCTGGGTTAATTGTGTTTCCTTTCTGAGTGACAGCCTCTTCTCCAATCTGGTCTTTTGTTTCTTCTGCCTATTGCCTCAGTTTCTAAACTTTCATCCTGTTCCAATAATAAAGTTTCGTTTCCTTCCTGCCTTGCCTGCTATTTGGTTCATTGCCTTATAGTTCGCCGGGTTCTCTTTTTGTGTCTTCTGTGATCCTACTGACTTTTGCTTTCCCCCCGGTTATTTCTTTTTCTCTCACTTTCTGTACCGCGCTGGCCGTTTCCTTTGCTGACTTTGGACCGCCCCCGGATACTCCCTTTGTTCAACGATTCTGTACCTTGCTGCCCGGGTATTTGTTCCCGGGCCCCCTGGGAACCGCCCAAACTACGGTTATTGTTCTTTGTCTGTTTGTCCGTCTGTGTCGACCTTTACCAGTGCAGCCATCGTTTGTGGGTCGGGCGCATTAAGGAGTCGGTTCCCAAGGCAGGGCAGAGGCTGGGACGATTTGTCAGGAGCCTCACTTGTCCGTGTCTTTGTTGGTGCGTCCCTGACCGTCCCCTGACATTAATAGCAGGCCCGTACCGCAGTCAACCCTCCCGGCGGTTCAACATGAGTACGACTTGTCGGTCACTGACCGCCTAGAGGAGTTGACAAACCCAATTCCAGGGCTGGCGGGACTTATAATCAAATCTCGCAGCGTTTGGATGCCATAACACCCCAGTCTGGACTTGCCGCTCCGTCTGGTCCGTATCGCTCCTCCTTTGTGAATTCCCAGCGCCCGTTCCCAAGCCCAAAGATGCCCCCCCCTTCTTACCGGATCGCTTTTGATGGAAACCCAGACAGGTTCCGAATTTTCAGGGAATCCTGTCACTGTTTTTTCGCTTTAAACTACTTTCCCACTGAGGGCAGAAAAAGTAGCGGTGGTGGTATCTCTCTCCAAGGCCCCACCTCGGGGATTGGGCACTAGCTATGCCCCAAAGCCCGGAGTGGAGTTCATTGACAGATTTTTTCCAGTCTTAGGCCATGTCTATGACAACCCCCCATCTTGTGGCAATTGGGCAGAAAAACCCCTGCTGTATTAAGCAGGGCCGTCCGCTCGGCTGAAGACTATTGTTTCTGAGTTGCCAATGGTGTAACTATGACTGGGTGGTCTGATAACCCCTTAAAAAACCCTGTTCGACAAGGGCTTCTATGCGGTAAAGGATGCCTGGTCAGCATCCAACCCCGGAAACATTAAATGATTCAGGGAACTCTGCTGTGACATTGACAGGATTGAGGGAAGACGCAGGAAAAACAAGGGGGGGTCGACTTTCAATTCAAGTCATGGATCTTTCTGTATAAAACCTTCCTACCTTCTCTGAAATTCTCTCTTCTTTCCTCATACCTACTCCTGAAGAGACACAATGGTGTTGGGGGTTTCATCTGCTGCCACCAGGTAGGAGGCTGGCTGGAGATGCTTGTGCTTGTATTGCGGAAAAATGACCATTTTGAGACAGGACTGTCCGACTAGACCCAAGTCACCTCTCAAAAGCCGAACGCCGGAGTAATTTCAAGGCAAGGTAACCTCGGGTATTACATGGTACCTCCTAACTTGTGTAAAGTTTTTTTTGCTGTAACATTGCGTCTCTAATTTTAGAATTTTTCTTGTCAAGCTATGATTCGACTCAGGTTGCGCTGCTAGTTCATCAGTATGTTGTTGTTCAGGCCTTGGGTTTGGACTAGTTCCATTAGTGCTCCTGTTTTGTTTCAGGGGTAGATTCACCTCCTAATCGGTGGGAAGAATCAAACATCGTTACTGCTGAGATCACTTCTCGGATGTTGGGGAGTTGCATACGGAAAAACTTTCGTTTTCTGTCATGGAGAAACTCCCATAAGACTGCGACTAGAGCACTGGGTCGCCCTGGCTCCGCCATCATAATCCTGTGTAGTGACTGGAGGCACCAAGTGATCAAATGGGGTGACATGTAAGTGCCAATGAAGGTGTTGATCCTTGGTGTGTGCGTGAATCTTAAGTACCACATGATATTTCAGGATGTAAATCTGACACCTTGGATACAGGATGTACTGATATTTGCTCCGCACCAGCCTGATGATTGCACCAAAGAACCTTCAGTCCGGGGGCAGAAAGCTTAACATATCTGCCCGGAGCGAGAATCTATGCATTTGTATATTAAGAAACCTGACAATATTTTTTCTCCGAGGATAGTGTCCTCGAGTTACCATTCACTGAGTTCTTCTCGTCTGAGCTGAGTCTCCCTTTTGCTGGGAGGAGGGCTCTGATTCATGTACTCTGCATTACAGGTAGCAAACTGACATAAAAACGCCGTTAATCGATGTTGCACAGTCTTGGGTAAGAGTAAAATAGAGACTCTTAAAAAAGCCCAATGGCGAATTAAACAATTTTGTGGGAAAACGCGCGCCCGACCAAATATCTCCGCCTTCAAGTTCCCCCATGTGAATATGCTCTCCAAAGCTTGTAGGGGAAAAATTCACCAAACAGCCCAACTCTGCTAAAATTAAATGAGCAGGCCGCTATGAGGGTTCGGTGGCCCCTCATAAAGGGGGGGGAACTGGTACTGTAGATTGTGCCTGAAACACCCGGCTTTTGGACTCTGGTCCGGCCGGCAAGTACGACGTTAAACGTTTGGTTTTTGACTATACCGCGTTATTCTCTTGTGTGAACTGGGTTTACTCTGTGCTGGTTGCTAATTGATTGTCTGGCAAAGCCGTAGCCATGAATTTCAGCACACTCTGGGTTTAATTGGCGTATTCTTGAGTGACGCCTTCTTCTCCAATTGGTCTTTTGTGTCTTCTGCCTATTGACCAGTTCTTTAAACTTTCATCTGTATCCTATATAAGTCTCAGTTCCTTCCAGGGCCTTGGCCTGGCTATTTTTGGTTCATTGCCTATAGTTGCGCTGTTTCTGTATCTGTGTCTTCTGTGATCTATGACCTTTTGCTTTCTCCGGTATATTCATCTTTTCTCAGATTCTTGTACGCGCTGCCGCGTATCGTTGGCTGGACTTTGAGACCGCCCCAGGGTTACTCTTTGATCTCACGATTCTGTCCTTGATGCCGAAAAATATTTGTTGCCGACCTAGGACCGACGACTACAGGTTATTGTTCTTGTTTGTTTTATGTTATCTGTCTGTGTCTGCACCTTACAGTGCTAGCCATCGTGTTCTGGTTGGGGCGGCTCCCATTAAGGAGTCGGGTTCCAATAAGGCAGGGACAGAGCGATCGGGACGAGTGTTCGGCATCATTGTCCGTTGTCTTGTTGTGTGCGTTTTTAACTGACGTCCTGACACATGCACATTGTTGTTTCAGTCCGGAATTTGCATGAAGTCGTCAGTTCGTGCAAGGCGGCAATCCGGCACGGAAATACGCGTCGTGTGAACGACGAGCCGTATTTTCTATTGAAATCAATAGAAAATAGGCTGTGACTTGTTTCTGACTGATTTGCCGACGGATTGACGATCGTCAATCCGTCGGCAAATACGTGGCGAAATAAGCCGTGTGAACGAGGCCTAAGGGGTTGCAGTCTCCTCACAAGAGGAATATGGTCATACGGCATCTGGGGAAAATGAAACTAGACCTAGCCTTATTACAAGAAACACACCTAGAGGAAGGGGATTTCAAGCGGATGCAAAAGGGGTGGGTGGGGGAGGTATGGGGCTCTCCAGCAAAACAGGGGAAATCTGGAGTGATAATCCTTCTACATAAAAATGCGGGGTGCAAACTGATTAGCCTAGCAACGGATAGCGAGGGGAGATGGATAAATGTGGTGTTGGATACCCCGGCTGGTAGACTTAGTGTGTACAACGTGTATGCTCCCAATAAGAGAGATAGACCCTTCTTTGCCGTGATTGAACAGAAGGTACTGGGGGATAGCAACAACAATATTCTGCTAGGGAGAGACTTTAACAGCGTGATGAGCAATTTAGAGGATAGAAAGAGAGTGGATCACCGACCTAGACAGGGGGACTCACTAAAGCCGCTACTAAAAGAGCTTTGCGATAACACTCAGCTGGTGGACGTGTGGAGATCGTCTAATCCAGCAGAGAGACAATTCACACACTTCTCTCATGCGAGACAGTCTTGGTCCCGCATTGACTATCTTTTAGTGTCCCAGAACCTAGTCAAGCAAGTAGAAGGGGTAGTGATCAATGACATAGTCATTTCTGACCATGCGCCAATCAGTATTAACATCAGGGAAACACACAAACGGGGTTCAGACATTTTGTGGAGGTTTCCTTTTTCTCTGGCAAATGACGAACAATTCAGGGATATCATCAAAGGGTGGTGGTGGGAGTTTTAAAAAGAGAATCAGGAACAGTCAGGAGATGTATTTTTGTACTGGGATGCAGCAAAGGCTGTTCTGCGAGGAAGGATTATGGCCTATATGGCACAAAAAAAAAAGAAAGTATCTAAAGCACTGATGGAGGCCACTGCTACCCTGAGAACAGCTTATACCAAGTTTTTACAAAATCGGAATGCAGACAGTAAGGTAGAGTGGGTACAGGCCAAAGCGGCATACGACCTGAAGCAGGGTAGATTAGAAGACATGTTCAGCGATCACTTAAAACTATCTCTTTACAAACATGGGAATAAAGCTGGTAAATTATTAGCTAATTTAGTCAGGGGAAGGACAGCAGTCACTAACATCTTGACCATGCAAGACGGGACAGGGAAATCAACCAATGACCCTAAACAGATTAACTCGATCTTGAGGGAATACTATGCCAATCTATACTCACAATCCCCTTATGATCTGGATAAGGGTCGAGAATTCCTTAAGGGGGTGAGTCTACCCAGATTGACAGATGAGGACCGAGGGGCCTTAAATAGGGAAATAACGGTTGAGGAAATCTCGGAGGTCATAGGGAAATTACCTATGGGGAAAGCGCCAGGTCCCGACGGATTCTCGGGGGACTTCTATAAGTTGATGAGGGAGGAGCTGTCACCCAGACTACAAGGGGTCTTCAATGCAATAATAAACTCAGAAAGAATGCTACCTACAGGGGACATGGCATACGTCAGAGTCCTACACAAGCCAGGGAGAGATGGCACCTTGCCAGGGTCGTATAGACCAATATCTCTAATAAATCAAGACGTGAAGATTTGGTCCAAGGTCATGGCAAATAGGCTTGCCCTTATCTTACCTTCAATAATTGGAGATCACCAGATGGGATTTGTAAAAGGGAGATCGGGGATCAAAAATATTAGAATGGTTATAACAGCACAGATTGCAGCAGAAAAATCTGGAAACAAGTCAAAAAGTCCAGCCTTATTAGCCTTAGATGCCGAAAAGGCTTTTGATAATATTCAGTGGAGTTGGTTAAATTTAGTCTTGGATAAACTGGGGATAACTGGCTTGTGTAGGACAAATGTGAATGCTATGTATAAGAACCCCCAAGCAAAGATTAACACTCCGGGCTTCATTTCCGAGGCCTTTAAGCTACAGAAAGGGACAAGGCAGGGATGTCCACTCTCCCCGTTGTTGTTTAATATAGCTCTAGAACCTTTGGCTGTATTCCTCAGAACAAAAAATACATACAAAGGACTGACAATAGGCAAGTTAGAGACTAGATTAGTATGTTTCGCAGATGACATGCTTTTATTTCTGGAGAACCCTAGGGATCATGTAAGGAAAGTCATGGAAATCTTAGAGGAGTTTGGTCATTTTTCAGGCTATAAAATCAACAAAGATAAATGTCAACTGCTAGAATTAGGGGTCAAGGGACGGCTTTCTAAGCGGGAGTTAGGTGTGGAAGTGGCCTCTTCGTTCATTACCTATTTAGGAATCAAAATTGGGACCAGATCATCTTCTCTTTATAATCTTAATTTCACACCAATCATAAAAAAGGTGCAGGAAGAACTCTCCCGGTGGCATAATCTCCCTCTATCTAGCTGGGGACGGATACAACTGATAAAGATGGTTAGCTTTGCCCGATTGCTGTACCCACTCCAGAATGTGCCGCTGCTCATTAAACACAAGGATATCAATCTGCTTAAGGGAGCTTTCAGGAAATTCATATGGAGCAAGGGTAAGGCGAGAATAGCAATGAACAAGCTAGTTCTCAGAAAAAGACAAGGAGGGGCCCAACTTCCCGATATCAGACTATATAATTTGGCGGCGATGTGGCGGCACATTCTGGACTGGTGCCATGACACGAGTTATTTCTCCAACACTCAAGCAGAAGTCCAACTGGCACATCCTTGGGAACTCAAGGCTCTTCTACTAACCCCATACAAGGCTCTCCCGCAGATCACTAAGGATAACATTTTATTCAGGGACACTCTGGCTACCTGGCGTTCAGTTCGCAAACTATTCGGGAGGCCCATGCATGCTACCACTTGGATGCCGTTATGGTCACTCCCAGAGTTTAGTCAAGGCAGAGAGAATAGGTTATTTGGGATTTGGAGAAACCAAGGTATCCTCACTCTAGGGGATTTATTAGAAGGCCAAAGGAAAAAGTTGATGAGTTGGGAGAGGATGCAGACTCGGTATGGGTTGAAGGCTAACCAGGTATTACAGTATATGCAGCTCAAAAAGTTTGTGTATTCCAAGCTGGCTAACCTGGAGGCTATAGATGAGCCAGATGAGTTTGCAGGGATTATGAAAAAGAATGATGGATATGCTACTTTGTCCAGGTTGTACTGGAACTTTTCGGCATGGGCAACAAGGGATACAGTGCAGACGATATTTGCCGAGTGGGAGAGGGAACTCAGCAATGAGGAAATATCAGATAAACTCCTTAAAGGTTTAGAGATCGTCAGGAAGGCTACGGTCAGTGAGGTATGGAGAGAAACTCAATTTAAGATAGTACACAGAGCAGTATACGCATTTAATATCCCCTTCGGTGAGAGTAGTCAGGGTATAAATTATCTCAAAGCTTGTCCCAAGTGTGGAATGACAAAGGCAAACCTTCTTCATTGCCTTTGGGATTGCATCCACATACAGAATTTCTGGGGAGAGGTCTTGGAATTTATAGAGGAGGTATGGGACCTCAAAGTACCCATGGAACCGCAAAGTTGCATCTTCCATTATATACTAACGCCTGAAGGGAAAGGAGGGGGGGGGGAATTACTCAAGGACAAAGGAGTGCATTTGGTGCTATTGGCATCTAAACGCATTATACTTAGACATTGGCTGAAAACAGAGAGTCCGGAAGTAGCGGAGGTTAAAATAGCCATGAGACAACTCCTATTTTTAGAAAAGCTAGACACAGAAAGGAGTAAGGAAAAGATGACAGGAGGCTTCTTTAAAAAATGGAAGGCATTTATAGAAGGGACCTGCAACGAACAAGAAATTATGGAGATCATTAATCCCTTTAAATATTCCTCCTATTACCTAAAGGAAAAAATGAGTGGGAATCTAGGGAAATTAGACATAACAGGATGAGAAGATAGGTGGAGAAGATGGGACACGGGGTTGTTTTTTAAGGTTTTAACATCTCGTGTTTGGGATGTTACATATTGTTATATATCGAATTTTTGTATATGACATTTCTGATTGTCTTGGTGAAGGAAAATAAGAAAAGAGGAAGGAAGAGACGGAGAAACGCATTCACTGTAAATTTGTATTTATGCTGGTACCATTGTCATATCAGATGTGTGATCTCTGTATTTTCCTAATAAAACATTGTTTTAAAGCATTACATGCAGTGCTCCTTTAACGCTGTTGCCATAGAAACACAACAGTGATGCTGAAGACCAGTATTCATAACCCTTAACTATGTTGTCATAGAAACTGAGCAACAGATCCTGGAATGGAGCAGTCCATCCCTAACTTCAGCTGAGCTTCAACATGCTGTAATAAAACGTAAATTAAATGTCCAGTAATCATTACCGTTTCTGCGGAATCAGACTTGATTCTGTGTCAAAAAAGTGACGTCAAATATTTTTACCACTTTCTCAAAGTCTGCATGAACTATGCCACATAACAATGGGATGTAGACACATAGCAGTTTTCATGCAGAGTACGATGGGCAATCCACATGAAAAAAACTTGTTGTGAACATACCCTTAACCCCTTAACGACCGCCCACAGTCTTCTGACAGTGAGCATTTCAGGACGTTCTTCGGCAGTGATGTCTAAAGATGTTGCTACAGAAAGAGGGGTTTTACGGCTTCTAGTACCGCAGCTGTGCTAGGAACAGAGCTGTACTTAACAGCTCCGATCCTAGTGCAGACTGTGAATGCCGGGAAGTGGAGGAAACCTCCAATCTCCAGTGCTTAACCCTTTGATTGCCATGACCCGTGACTGTGGCATAATCAAAGGATTTTCCCCTGTTCCATTGGGTGATTTGGAATCCCGGTGACCCAATGGAGCCCGGGGAACAACTGTACAGTCAACCCTGGGGACCTACAGAAGCCCCAGGGCTGTCTGTATAGGGAGCCTGCAGTCAGGGCAAACTGTCTGGTGCCCCACTGCTGCCTGTGTGTAACTGACACAGATTGTATTAGCATATGTGAATTAGCATACCCGCGGAACAACTGTACAGTCAACCCTGGGGACCTACAGAAGCCCCAGGGCTGTCTGTATAGGGAGCCTGCAGTCAGGGCAAACTGTCTGGTGCCCCACTGCTGCCTGTGTGTAACTGACACAGATTGTATTAGCATATGTGAATTAGCATATATGAATTATATTACTAAGTGTAAAATAAATTGTACAATAGTTATGCCTAAATGGGATTAAAAAAAAGTAAAAAAAACCTAAAATTGTAGAAAAAAATAAATAAAATCAAAATATTTAATTAAAAAGTTAGTGTGCATACATTACCCACACAGAAGAAAAACTACACATGCTAGGTATCTACACGACCATAATAAGCTGTAGAATTCATCAGGTTATTTAATGTGGAATGTAAATGGTGTAAAAAAATAATTTAAAAACGAAAATAATACATTACATTTTTCTTTTTAAATATGCAGCAATTTATTTATAAACTTAAAGGGGTTGTATCGTTTCAAAAATCGTGTCTCAGATTATGGGGACAGTAAAAATAAGCACTTTTGTCATTGGGTTGCATTACCTCAGTCACTTGGCTTAGCAGATATGAGCTTTTCTGTGAATCTGTATTCTATTTCTGCTGCTGCTGGTTGGGACACGCCCCCTCGCCGTATCCCGCCCCCTAGACACGTCCCCTGCACTGAGATTGGCTGACTGACATTTCATTCAGCCTGTTGGGACACGCCCCCGATAGGAAACGCCCCGGACACGCCCCCTGCGCTGTGATTGGCTGCCTGCACACTCTGTGCTTACTCCCCTTTGAGCTGTTGAAACTGAAAGTAAAAGATCTATGTGAGAGGGCTGCTGGCTGTAAACTCATCTCCAGCTCTAAGGTGAATGATCTGGGTAATTACTGACTGTTAAACTCATAGATCCCCTCATATAACACAGTGCTACATCCTGTGGTTCCTCTATATAATACAATCATAGTCTCCTGCCTGGTAACAGAGGGGATGGAGGGCAGTGTGCATTCCTCACATGTGTTTCATCAGTTCAGGCTGTGTGTATAACTGGCTATAGCACAGCAAGGAGCTTGTGGAGCCTGAAGGCTCTGCAGACATAAGAGAACACTGCAGGAGGCTGCATAACTATCCAGACATCCTTCCTCTTCTCCTGCTTCATACAAAATGATGATGTCACAGTTCTTCAGTGAGGGGAGACACGCCTCTTAGGAGAGAGACACGCCTGCTGAGAGGAGAGACTCGCCCCTGGATTTCAAAATCAATCTCATAGAATTAGCTCAAGAGCATGAACAGTTCAAACGATACAACCCCTTTAAACTAGGCCCCCTAAAAATATAACTTCTTCCGTATAAAACAAGTCCTCATACAACTTAAAAGATAAAATAGTTACTGTTGAAATGCAAGAAGGCAAAAACTACAAAATGTTGCTAGTCATTAAGTACTTTTCAGGTGTTCGGCTTAAGGGGTTAATGTATCTAAACTACTGTGTTACAGCAAATTTTTCAGGATTGGACAAAATCACTAAATACATGGGTCACATTTTTTTCACACTGGTTTAGAGAGATTAAAAAATAGACCATATTTAACCGCTTAAAGATACAGCTACTTTGGGCCTTTATAACAAAGCACATTTTATCATCACTGCGTTCCAAGAGCTGCAATTTTTGAATTTTTTTGTCGACCTAACTGAATAAGCTCTTGTTTTTGTGGAACAGGCTGTATTTTTAATATGTCGTTTGGAGAAGATATAATGTATTGAAAAACTATTATTTTTTAGGATAATGATGTAGAGAAATATAACAAGACTGCAATTTCTTAACTTTTATTTTTTGGGGCTTATGGTGTTTACCGTGCTTTTGCCTCAATACCAAAAATATATAGTTTTAATTTATTTTTTACTTCTTTTGCACAATGAAAGCACATTTTGTTGAAAAAAATCACCATATTTTGACAACAATAACTTTTTTTTATTGGTCTATGTGTAAGGGCTTGTTACACAGGATGAGCTCTAGTTTTCATTGGTACCATTTTGGGGTACACATGATTTTTATCACTTTTCATTTTGTTGTTTTGGAAGACGAGATAAACCAAAAAAATTTAATTCTGTCATTATTTTTATTTATTTATTTATTTATAGTGCCGCCAAAAAATAAGGATAAACAGATAATTCCTCAAACTGTACCCTAGACAATAAGAGTGCTGAAATAGTGCCCCATGTTTATGTCACGCATAGACACTGTCCTGGTGCCTTCCTCACATATAGACCGCTGTTTTAAATCCACCCTTCTCTTTCACATATAGACCATTGCTGTGGAGCCTCCTCTTTCACATATAAAGCAGTGCTATAGCCCCCTTCTCTGTCCCATAATGCTGCTGCAACCCTTTCTTCTGTTACATATATAATGGTGCTTCAGCCCTCCTCTGTCATTTATAGACTGGTTCTATAACACTTTCCTATGTCACATATAAATCCCTGATGTAACCCCCTTCTCTCTCACATATAGACCACTGCGCTGTAGCCCTATCCTCTGACACATATAGACCACTGCTGTAGACCTTTGGTGACATCACAGTCACTTGTCACAGTTCCTTTGTATTTTGAAACCCACTGCAGGTTTAAATAATCCTGTGGTGCCCCTTTCCCTTTCAATATACATTATAAACCCTTAAATGATTTTTGAGTTTAGACTTACATTCTACATCACAAGCTTCCATTATGTCTTTGTCAGCTGCACAATAATTCATGTACAAGTTATATAGTACTTTACGAGTGTCCAGTTTAAAAAAAAAACTATACACACCTTCCTCCTCACCTCTGATCCAGTAATGAATCTCCATAATCTTCTGTTTACCTTCCTCTTCTTACGTTTTTTTACTGGGTCCCAGTAGCTAAGTATTTCATTTTTATATGAACCAAACAATCCCTTTAAAAAGAGATAGCGCTCTAATGTAGTGTTGTGCAGGGGCATCATTGATATAACATGGAGGGCTTACGAGTAGAGATCTTGCATAGTATCTCCGATATGTGGCCTAAGGTATTTCTGAAATAGTTTAAAACTGATGTATTAGGTATCCTCTGTCAGCTTGGATATATTGTATATGCTTTGATTCAATATTTTGATTCTGTAATAAATTCATACAGGAAAATCTGTCAATCTCTTTTTTGGAGGCAGAGATGCAGATCTCACCGTTCTCTCTGAAAATATGGTAGAACAGGTATACACGTAATAGAGCTGAGGCACTAACTCGGGCAACTCTTAGGGTATGTTCAAACAGCATTTTTGCATCCAATTTTGGATCTGTGTTGGATCTGAAAATCAGATCAAAAACGCTGCAGCAATCGGATCTAAAACAGATCCAACACATATCCAAACACACAGCTGCATGTTTGGATACGTGTTGGATGCAGCAGAATCGCACCCTATTATTTTAAATAGGGCGTCTGCTGCATCCTTCAAACCAAGAACTGACATGTCAATTCTTGGAACAGATCCGAAAGACGGATGCGAAAGACGCAGTGAAACACGCATCAGTGATCACTCGTGTGAACGCCGATGCATGTCTCATATTAAAAACAATGTAAATCATATTGCTATATGTTAGCTGCGTGTTTGGGTCCGTTTGGGGACCGACAGACGGAACCAAACACGCAGCTCAAAAGGGCATGTAACATGGACAAAAACACGCTGTGTGAACATACCCTGTTTCCCCAGAAAATAAGACATCCCTCAAATATAAGACCTATTGCAATTTTTTTCAAGCTAAGGAATATAAGGCCTCCCCTGAAAATAAGACCTAGTGGCAGCTATTGCTACAGCTCCCCCCACGCCATACATTAGTGTTAGCAGATCATTTATATAGGTCTTACCTTGTGTGGAGGCTACCTGGACAAGGGATGCTCATTTAAGAAAAGTGCTATTGCTAGACATGAGAGATTGGGGCCAATGCTTCTAAAACAAATGGTGTCACAATAAATTCACCATGAAATTCGAAAGTTATGATGATGCTCCAGAAGATGAGGACATGACTGTCTTTGAATAAATATTGATTTTTATTCGTAAATACTGGGATCGTTAAATGTAATATAAATAGTACATGGAAACAGAGTCACAAGAGATTCTTGATGGAATTTAGAGTACTCAAAGCAGTGCATATGTCACGGACTGTGGTAGTGGATCGGCTAGACCCCCGCAAGCGATGGCGTAAGCCACCCAGGGAGCGGAATTCTAAGTAGCACCCAGTTTTTCACCAGAGCCCACGCAAAGGGGATGGACTTGCTGCGGCGGGAAAACCCTCCCAGGTCGCTTCCACTGGCATGACTTGCTTTGCGTGGCAGCAAGGGTAAGCGTGGTACAGAGTCGCTAGACGTAGACGTAGTCGGGGAAGGCAGTAGGTCAGGACAGGCGGCAGAGGTTTGTGGTTTGAGGGACGGAAGCTTGGACGGTACGGTTTCATGGTAAAAAAAGACGAGGCTCAAGGAACGATTTTCTATTTGGCAAAAGGCACTAAAGATTTCCGGCACAAGGGCTCAGGAAAGGGCAGGTTTAAATAAGGGGCAGCGACCGGCAATACCCATTACTGGTGCGGGTGCCCTTTAAATTTCACCCGAGCCGGCGCGGAAGACTGGAGCTGCAGCAGGAGCGCGGCCGGGTAAGTAGGCAGGGACCCAGCTGGCTGAGTGAGCGCGCCCGCTGCCCGACATGCGGGCAGCGGTGCAGCTCGCGGGGGGGAAAATGGATGTGCCTGCGACCCGACGCGAGGTTTACAGGGGCACCCGGGACAGTACTCCCCCCCCCCCCCTTCGGCCTCACCCTCTTTCTGGCCTGAAGGAACTTCTGAATATTACGGTCCAGTTAATTGTCTTCTGGTTCCCAGGACCTTCCTTCGGGCCCGAAACCCTTCCAGTCAATGAGGAAAAACCGCTTCCCTCTGATCGTCTTCATATCCAGAATCTCCTTTACAATAAAGACATTGGTTGGCATCGGCTCAGGAGTGGGAGGGCAAATACTCGAGAGAAGCGATTTAAGATGACCGGTTTCAGAAGAGAGACATGGAAGGAGTTCGGGACCCTCATAGTGCGAGGCAGGCGGAGTTTGTATGCCACTGGGTTTAGGCACTTTAGCACCTCAAACAGACCCAGGAACCGGGGAACCAGCTTATAGCTGGGAACCTTGAGACGGATATATCTAGCCGACAACCACACCTTGTCAGCAGGAGAGAAGATCGGCGGAGGTCTTTGCTTTCTGTCAGCTTGCGCCTTGGTACGAGCGGAAGCCTGGAGTAGAGAATGGTGCGTCTGCTTCCAGATGGCTGTTAGGTCCTGGACCAGCTCCACCACGACAAGGACCTCAGAGGGTACAGAAAGGGATAGGAGGGGGGGGGGGATGTCGCCCGTAGACAATGAAGAAAGGAGCAGCCCCGGCAGACTCCTAGTCTAAGGAGTTGCAGGAAAACTCAGCCCCGGGTAACAAATTAGACCAACCGTCTTGACGGCGAGACAAAGTGGCGCAGGTAGCAGCCTGGAGTTGGTTAACTCTCTCCACTTGCCAAATTTGATGAGGATGATAGGCCAAGAAAAGTCCAGTTTCACTTGTAG